>MU786132.1:24022-113379 GCA_026770625.1 Nicotiana glauca
TTTTGACAATTCTTCTGCTTCACTCTGCGGCAGGAATGCGATCCGCATAGCTGATCTGCGACCGCATTCTGGACCGCAAAAATGACAAATTTTCTGGAAAATTGATTCTTTTGATTTTTAAAGGCATATATCACTACCAAGGGTCCGAACTGCGGTGAGCTTGCGAGCCGCGAAGAATTCTACATATTCCTAACACATATTCGGAGTCGACACCATGAGTTACTAAGTTTTGAGACCAAAAATTATTTACGGGACCTTACAATTATGATCTGATACAACTGACCGTGGAAAACTACATTCATCCTTTTTCCATCTATAAGGGCTAACTTCTCGTAGCGACCCTTTACCCATTCTGCGTCATCCAACTCTGCTTCTTGTATGATCCTTAAGGAAGGAATTTCAACTTCGGCGGGAATGACCTCCTCTGTACCATAAACTAACATGTAGGGAGTTTCCCCGGTTGATATGTGGACCGTGGTGCGGTATCCCAGCAAGGCAAATGCTAACTTCTCATGCCATTGTTTGTGACTTTCGACCATCTTCCTTAGTATCTTCTTGATATTCTTGTTGGCTGCCTCTACAGCTCCATTCATCTAAGGCATGCAGGCTGTAGAGTTCTTGTGTTTGATCTTGAATGCCTCACACATTGCTTTCATCAAGTTGTTGTTGAGATTGGAACCATTGTCAGTGATGATTAATTCTGGCATCTCGAATCGGCAAACAATACGATCGCGGATGAAATCTGCCATAGCTTTCTTAGTCACCGCTTTGTAAGACGCTGCCTCAACCCATTTAGTAAAATAATCTATTGCCACCGGGATAAATTTGTGCCCATTTGATGCAGCAGGCTCAATAGGTCCAATGACATTCATTCCCCACTCGGCGAATGACCATGGTGAGCTTGTTGCAGTAAGCTCGTTTGGAGGCATCTTTATCATATCTGCATGTATCTGACAACGATGGCACTTGCGAACGTACTGGATACAATCTGTTTCCATAGTCATCCCAAAATAACCAGCTCGAAGTATCTTCTTTGCTAAGACAAAACCATTCACGTGTGGCCCGCAGGTCCCTGCGTGGACTTCGTCCAATAGTCTGGTTGCTTCTTTTGCTTCGACACACCTTAACAAATCCAAATCGTGAGTCCTCCTATACAGGATTCCCCCACTGTGAAAGAAATTATTGGATAATCTCCGAAGTGTGCGCTTCTGAGTGGCGTTGGCAAGTTCTAGATACTTCCCTGTTGTCAAATACCTTCTGATATTGTGGAACCATGGTTTTTCGTCTGCTTCTTCCTCAATGTGAGGACAATAAGCCAGCTGATCATAAATCCTTACTGGTATGGGATCATGCATCTGGATGTTGTATCATGGATGATAAAGTGGCTAATGTGTCAGCGAACTCATTCTGAATCCTGGGGACATGCTGAAATTCCGTCTTTATGAATCTTTTCTTCAACTCATGTATGTGATGCAAATAGGGAAGTATCTTGAAGTTTTTGGTGGCACATTCTCCTAGAACTTGATGTATGATCAGGTCTGAGTCCCAGATCACTAGCAGCTCTTGAATGTTCATGTCAATGGCCATCTTGAGTCCCAGTATGCAAGCTTCGTATTCAGCCATGTTGTTTTTGCAAGGGAACCTGAGCTTGGCGGATACCGGGTAATGCTAGCCGGTTTCTGATACTAGGACTGCCCCTATGCCGACTCCTTTGAAATTTGCGGCTCCGTCAAAAAACAACCTCCAACCATCGTAGGATTCTGCAATATTTTCTCCTACAAACGATACTTCCTCGTCAGGAAAATACATTTTCAGTGGTTCGTATCCTCCTTCAATGGGATTCTCGGCAAGGTGATCTGCTATGGATTGTCCCTTGACTACTTTCTGAGTCACGTAAACAATGTCGAACTCACTCAACAAGATTTGCCACTTGGCAAGCTTGCCAGTGGGCATGGGCTTCTGGAAACTATATTTCAGCGGGTCCATCCTGGATATGAGATAGGTAGTGTAGGCACAAAAATAATGCCTTAATTTCTGATCTACCAAAGTCAGAGCACAACAGGTGCGCTCTAATAGAGAATATCGGGCCTCGTACGGGGTGAACTTCTTGCTGAGATAATAGATGGCTTGCTCCTTTCTCCCCGTTTCATCATGTTGTCCCAGGACACAACCGAATGCTCCATCCAATAATGCAAGGTAAAGGAGTAGAGGTCTTCCTGGCTCGGGAGAAACCAAGACTGGTGGCGTTGACAGGTATTCCTTGATTCTGTCAAAGGCGTTCTGACAATCGTCGGTCCATCTAGTAGCAGCGTCTTTCTTTAGCATTTTAAATATGGGTTCACAAATGACTGTGGACTGAGCTATGAATCGGCTGATATAGTTGAGTCTCCCCAGGAAACTCATCACGTCCTTCTTCTTCTTTGGTGGTGGCAATTCTTGAATGGATTTGACCTTTGATGGGTCCAATTCTATCCCTCGACGGATCACGATGAAACCTAGTAGTTTTCCAGCAGGAACCCCGAATGCATACTTGACGGGATTTAGTTTCAGGTTATACCTTCTCAGTCTGCTGAAGAAATTTCTCAGGTCTTCCATATGATCAGTGGCTTTCTTGGATTTGATGATGATGTCTTCCATATATACCTTGATCTCCTTGTGTATCATGTCATGGAAGATAGTAGTCATGGCTCTCATATATGTGGCACCAGCATTCTTTAACCCGAACGACATCATTTTGTAACAATACATTCCCCACGGTGTGATGAAAGCCATTTTCTCTGTATCTTCCTCATCCATCCATATCTGATGATACCTGGCGAAACGATCAACGAAAGACTGCAACTCATGCTTGGCGCAGTTGTCGATAAGAATGTGTATGTTTGGCAAGGGGAAGTCATCTTTGGGACCGGCCCGGTTGAGATCTCGGTAGTTGACATAGATTCTAACCTTCCCGTCCTTATTTGGCACCGGCACGATATTGGCTAACCATGTTGGATACTCTACCACTCTGAGAACCTTGGCTTTGACTTGCTTAGTAACCTCTTCTTTGAGTTTCAAACTCATGTCGGGCTTGAATATCCTGAGCTTTTGTTTTACCGGCGGAAAGGTTGGATCTGTTGGCAGTTTGTGAGCTGCAACAGATGTGCTGAGACCAGTCATATCATCATACGACCAGGCGAATATGTTCTTATATTCTTTTACAAATTCCGTATACTCTTCCTTTTCTAATTCGACAAGTGAACACTGATGCGAGTTTCTTTGACATTTTCTGTATCTCCCAAATTAATGACCTTAGTTTCTTCCAGGTTAGACTTGGGTCTATTCTCCAAATCCTCAACCTCTCTGACGACCTCTTCAGCTACTTCATCTTCTTCTGGGTCTATGTCTTTTTGTTGCGTTGTCTCGTTGCAAGTCACAGTCATTGGTTCGTTGTCAAGATAAGTAATAGTAATGTTGTATAAAATAGAGTGAATGATAGAGAAAATAATAAGTGCGCGATATATGATAAACTGAAATGCTTTTGATTAAATTCATAATTGTTTGAAACATCGGAGCTCTTTTCAAAATTAAAGACAATGCTGAAAGAAAATCAACAAGTAAAATAAAATGAGATGCATGGTGCTTTTGTTCACAGCTTTTATGGAAGGGCCTTCCTCCCCCTCCTCCTCGAAAAGAACACAGCAGTCCATGTCGTCATCCTCCAGGAACAAATTCTTCATAGCTGTCAACGCTTCATCTTCTTCTGACCCATATATAGTATCTGCTGGCTGGAAGGTCTACTCCGGGCTAGGTATCGGAAACTCCAATGGATAGTAGTGGCGACCAGTTCTCGAATTCCTTCCAAGTATAACCATACCCTAAGCCAAAGGTAGTGCCATGCTTCTTCAGTTTGATGGGTTTAGTGATCCCCTGAAGATTTTTACCGAGTCCCTTTCCAGACTCGTACCCGCACCAATTCAGGAGACTTTCGATCTTGTTGTCCCACCACTTGTCTTTGTCTATAGCGTTGACCCTTTCGATATAGTAGTATGTCTCTCCGCCTATTTTCCTTCTGCCCCCGATCGTTGGGATGGTCTGGCAACTATATATGGGGTTACTACCATCGCCATGAATGATCACCTCTTGGTGATTCCATTCAAACTTTACTGACTAATGCAGGGTCGATGCTACGGCTCCGGCAGCGTGGATCCAGAGGCGTCCTAATGGTAAGTTGTAGGATGCCGGGACGTCTATCACTTAGAAGTCAACGTTGAACCATGTCGGCCCCATTTGCAAGCAAAGGCTGATTTCTCCAATAGTAGATCTTTGGGATCCGTCGAAGGCTTTTACATTGATAGCCCTGTCTTTGATCTCGTGTAGGCCTTTCCCCAAAGTTCTGAGAGTCACAAGTGGACAGATGTTGAGGCTTGATCCTCCATCAATCAGGACTCTAGTGATGAAATAATCTTCGCATTGCACGGTAATGTGCAGTGCCTTGTTATGACCCAAACCCTCTGGCGGCAATTCTTCTTCGTGGAAGGTTATTTTGTGGCTCTCCAGCACTTGTCCCACCATATTCGCCATCTCACCCCCGGTTATATTGCTTGGCACATAGGCTTCGCTCAGTATCTTCACTAAGGAATTCTTGTGAGCGTCTAAACTTTGCATAAGAGCCAGGATAGATATATGTGCCGGTTTTGTTCAACTGTTCAGCGACCGAGTACTCCTTAGCCTGTATTTTCCTCCAAAGTTGGTCGGGTCCTATCTCAATGTGACATCTCAGGGTTTCCTTACTGGACTCAGCTAGGTTCTCTGGGGTGTAGACCATCCTTGTTCTAGTCATTTCTTTTGCGGCAATCGTTTCTCCTTTCTTTATCTTTCCTTTCCTCCTAGCTTCGGCAGTGTAATCCCATGGTATAGCATTTGAGTGGAATGGTATCATGTCAGTCATTGCCACTGGAATAGGCACCCTTGGTGGTAACACATCCACTTCAAAGGGTGTAGGTGCCTTTGGAACTCAAAATTCAACTTCGATTGGCCCGGACACCTTCGCAGAAGGAGGCACTTCAAGTTCAAAAGGTATAGACATATTTACTTCATCATCCCTAGAGGGCTGATTCTGCACAACAATTGGGTTAAGGGTAACCACTGGTTTCTTTGGTTCATCCCCTTCAACAATCAAACCTATCGACCCTTTAGGGTCCCAATCATCCTAGATCTCGATCATATGAATGTCTCCTTCTTCGTAGTCAGGCAGGGGGTTGTTACGAACATTAGGAGTGGGCTCCATTACAACAATGACCTTATTGTCGATCAGGGTCAGAATCTTGTCTTTCAATGAATGGCACTCGTCTAGGGTGTGTCCTTTCATGCCGGAGTGATATGCACAGGTCTTTTTGGGGTTGACCCACTGGGAGGGATTTTCTGGAGCTTTGGCTGGGATAGTGGTGACATAACCTGCAGCTTTAAGTCTTTCATATAACTGGTTAATTGGTTCAGCGGTGGCTATGTATTGTCTGCGAGGTTTACGGTTAAAATTTGGTCTGGGTCTTGGAAAATTTTAACGGGTGGGTGGTGATTGAAAGTGAGAGGGTTGAGCGTTATAAGCTTGGTAAACAGGTGATGGTTGAGAGTATCTGGGTGAGGTAGGTTGATATTGAGAGGTGTAGAGGACTGGTAAACGGGAGGTGGATATGAGGGTGTGGGTGCTTGGTAATTTGGGATAGGCTGATATTTAAGTGGAGGTGATGGGTAAGTGTGGTATTTTGGTGGTGATTTGGCTCCCTGTGCGACCATCACAGCACTTACATCTTTCTTCTTGGATGCGGCACCAGTTTGTAAAGCCTTATTGGTGGCTTGGAATGCTTCAAGGTTTGTAACCATACCATTCGTGATGCCCTCTTCGATTCTTTCTCCGATTTTGATGATATCAGAGAACTTTTGACCCTTGATCAACATCAACCTCTCGTAATATTGGGGATCCTGAGCCCGGATGAAGAATATATTCATGTGCTCTTTTCCTAGGGCCGGCCTGACCTTTGCAGCTTCTCACCTCCAACGAGTAGCATACTCGCGAAATGTTTCGGTGGGTTTCTTCTTCAAATTCTGTATGTAGAATACATCTAGTGCGTTCTCTATATTAAACCGGAACCTATCCATGAAGTCTGATTCAATTCCTACCCAATTCGTCCATTTCTTGGTGTCTTGACTGATGTACCAGGATACTGCATCTCCCTTTAGGCTCCTCATGAAGAGCTTCATATGGATCTTCTCATCTCTTCCGACCCCTACTAGCTTATCGCAATAGGTCCTCAGGTGGACCCTGGGATTTCCTGTTCCATCAAACATTTCGAACTTGGGAGGTTTGTACCCCTCCGGAAGTTCAACATCTGGTTGAATGCATAAGTCCTCGTAATTCAATCTTTCAATGCCCTTGTTACATTCCACACCCTGAACTCGGCTGGTTAATTTCTTGAGTTCTACCGCTAAATTCCTGATGAGGGAGCCCTTGTCATCAGACTCAGGTGCATTCAAGATTTGTTGGGTGTAGTGGGGTACAGTATCCACAAAAATAGGAGTGTTCTGGAGATGGTCGTTGGTGGTGTTCAGTGGCTCGGGAATGAGTAATGGAGTGTTATTTAGAGTGTGACATGTGTTGCAGTGAGTGGGTTGTATCTGTGGTTGTGGGGTGTTTTGTGGAGGTGCGGGATTCTGGGTGTTAATATCAGGAGCAGTAAGAGTGAATGATAGTCTTGCCAAGTTCCGAACCAGGTCCAATTCTTCCTGGAATTTCAGCAATTTCTGCTCAAGATGAGCAGCAGTTCCCTTAGCAATTGGGGTACCCTGAGAAGTTTCCTCCTTTTCGATCTCCTTTATGGCACTTGTATCTCCTATTCTACCTTTGTTCTTGTTCCGGACAGGACTCGTAGGAGGAGGAGGTGGAGGGCCCTTGGATCTGGTAGAGTATGACGATGGTGCCAGAATGTACGAACTAACCTTTGGGGAAGGGAATGAAAAATAAAAGAAAAACAAAAAGGTAACAAATTAGTGCGGGTTATTAGAGAAAAGTATTGCAGTATTTAAACACATTGTGCGAGAATATAAATCGCATCCTAATTTTGGTGCATCGTTGTGCCCGAGGTAGGCCTAGCGACAAATAGTTTCAGAGAACTTATAATGCTAAATGTCTCTTTTTATTGATAAAAATAAGACAAATCCAAAACGACTCTAAATAACAGAAAATAAAAGTCACTAGTGGCCGTTGGCCTTATTACATCATTAAGGCTAAATAAAGGACTCCTAACTACTTGGTCCCAGAAGGACCTTCCCCAGATTTGGCATCCTTGTCTCCCTCGAACAGCTCGACCGACTCGCGTAGTCCTAGCAGTAAGTAGGCTCGGGCCAGATGTCTGCCTGCATTTCCTTCAGCATTTTGGCAATCCTCGATCCTCTTGATGAACTTTCCTTCCAGCTCTACTAGACCCCGCTCCAAATATCCTAGTCGGTTGTTGGCGCTGGCAGCCATTTCTTTCCACTCCTCGATCAATTTATGATGGGCTTCTTGTATTTCCCGATGCTCACTTTCACACTCTCGAATTCTCTTGCACAGTTGATTATACACAACATGTGCTTCAGCATGCTCGTCAATAATTCTGTGACCTCGAACGAATCTCGGCTGACCCATGCCATTGTCTTCTAACCAACCCAAGTAATGCGGCAAACAACTGGCGTGGTACCTGTCTTGCTCGATGGATTCCTTCCCCAAAACGATTTTGCAATGCCACAAATGCTGAGCTTGGCACCTGTGAGGGCTATCATCCTCTTGGAAATCATCCTGAGGTGACTTGTTTTATCAACCCTTGGTATGATTTGTTTTCTTCCAGCTTGCCTCATGGCTCGGAGAGGAACGTGAGGATAAGTCCCTCTCAAACCAATCAGTATGAAAAATGGTGCATCTCGGGATCGAACAATGAATTCATCCGTAGGGAACCACTCAAACATCCATTGTACCTGGTCTTCTTTCAGATATTCGAACAATTCTACCCACCCTCTGGCGTCCTCTGGCTGAGCAAACATCTTTGGCATATAATTCATACGCCTTGGCTGGTGAAAGGCGATATGATCATCCCAATCTCTATGTAGGATCTCCTGTCGGTATTCTCCTTTCTGGAGGTGTTCCATGAGCCAAAGCTTAAGCAATAACTTGCAACCCTCAAAATGACTGCTTTGTCGTTGACACTTGTTCAAGGCGCGGTATATCTCGGCGACGATCATAGGCACCATGTTGAAAGTTTGCCCACCAATCCCTTCCATCAACATTTTGGTTACCATGGCTAGTCTGGTGTGGATCCTAACCTTCTTCATAGGGAACACGATCATCCCCAAAAAGCAAAACATGAAAACAAAGACCCTTCTATGGACATGCCCCAATGAGGTGATAGCAAATTCGTCTGAATAGGTGCGGTATGACTTGCTATGGCCGTACCTATCATATAGACAGTTAAATGGGATATAAGAGTCTTTCAAGCATGTTAAGTCTTGATTCTTTTTCAATCCCATCATCTTAAGGAAACCCCTTCCTTTGCGATTGTCGGGCATGAGCAAACCTGGAGTCTCCCAAGGAATTCCAGCTAAACCCCCTATCTCTTCAAGTAAAGGAGTCGTTTCTAGATCACCAAAGCGGAACACAGATTTGTCACTATCCCAGAACAATGTTGCAGCCTCTATGATTCGGTTGTTAGGCTGAATCTCTAGGAGAGAAGGCAGATTACCTAAGTACTTGCGGACGAGTGTTTGATCACTATAATGGAGATTGTTCCACCAATTCAGCAGCCTTGGATGAATGTTGGTTACCATGCCAAATTTGGGGATCTCGTGCCTCATTTTCTGCAAAACAGAGTGTTAGGACCTTATCCCCACCATACTCGAGTATTTAGATTAATACTTAGCATTGCAAGCACTTAACTTCTCCAAATAAATGTACAGAACGTGGAGGCATCCGTTTGGGTTTCAAGGAAACCCGGCGGACTTTGGAAAAAGGTATCTTAAATGAGTTATTTTGTGGACAACATAACTGACTCGGCTATGTTTGACCATGGTGCATGCACAATTTAAATGGAATAAGGTTTCTATTTGGAAGTGCTAGACTGGTACCCTTGAGCGGATAACTCAAGAGGGAAAGGCACGGAACTGTCGACTATACCGTTGATCGACTGGTTTTACCGCAAATATGCCTTTGCCAAATTTAGGGGGGTGATAGTATTGGAAGTGTGCAACCACTCATTACAAACGTTGCTATAGGATTTGTTTTGGCACGAGTAGAGTATGATGTTGAAGATGCAATTTACAAGAATGAAATAGATTGACATATATTTTCACGTACATAAAATAAATGATTACAATAACTACTCGAAATTACAACGGCATTTAAATAATAAAGCAGTAAGGAAAGCTATTAAATGAAAGGAACGACATGAAGAGCCAAGTTACTTTTTCATGATAAAATAGTAAAAAGGCAAGAAATAAAGGTAATTAAAGACATAATGAAGTCACAAATAACATGTAATGGTAAAAAGCCTAAAGAAATCCCCAGCAGAGTCGCCATGCTGTCGACGCCCCCTTTTTCCTAAAGGGGAATCGGATTCACGACATTCGGGAAGACAACTCTTTTCCCACTTTGGGAATTGGGTTTTTTTTAGAGTTTGGAGAGTCGCCACCTAATGATTATAGTGCATTAGGAAACTTTTAGAAAAAATTAAAGATGAAAACCAGAATTTGGGTAAGGGCTTGAAATTATCCCGAGGGAAAGGTGTTAGGCACCCCTACAATTGTGACTTCAAATGCAAGTGCAAATAAACAAGTACAAGAAGCACAAGAGGTTAAAAGAAAAGCTGAATTTTAAAAAGGAGCAGTTTGGTAAAAATGTGCAAATAGAGGGAAGAAGTCAAGTACTCAGTGCAAATAATCCGAAAATCATGTGAGAAGCAGAAAATGCAACATCTTTAAAGATTCAGAAAAATTCGTTAAACTAAAAAAAAAAAAGAGAAAGAGGGTCCTAGGTTTATACATTACATGGATCATTCGCATAACACTGGTACTCAATTGTACGTGGAGTGTTATCGTGTAATCATCATCTCCACGTCTACCCTTCCCACCCCGTTAAGGTATTAAAGCGCGGAGCAGTATCCTTTACTTATCGCATGCTACTACCCGTTATTGGGACTTCTAATCTTAGAGGGGAAAGAAAAGGATAGAGGCCTTTATGGATTTAAAAGGATAAAATTCTAGCTCGACATTCAAAACAAGTATCGAATAAAAGGGTAGAACAAACAAGCAAACAAGGCTCAAATTAACCCCAGAAGTCAAACAATCATCTAGTTTAGCATGCCTTGACAAGTACTGATTTGGTCTTAGATTAAAATTAAGCAGCGAGCGGGCTGGTTTAACACATGCATTTAGACAGAAAGTTTGCATTAGGCCACTCGGACACAGTTTCGAGGGACTGACCCAATTAATTAATTAGCCAACCCTTTGTCTATGTGTTGAAATAAAACTAGGCATGGGATCTATTAATTTCAGGAAAGGATGCAAAGAGTTACCAGTAATTCAGAAAAGATGCAAGTTGATTTTAGAGAAAAGAGGCATCAGTTTTAACAATGTGAAAAGATGCAAACTGCTTTTAGAAAAAAGAATTACCAGTTATTTCAGAAAAGATGTAGACTGATCAAAAGGTTTACGAGCTTCAGGAAAGTGCAGATTGAATATGAGAAAGGGTTTACCAATTGTAGTAAAGATAGATACGAGTTTCAGCGATTGGTTCTGCTTTAGAAACGAATGAGGCTATTAAGGACGATATTTCCTATACGGATGCTTTCTATACGTTTGCTAATTTTAACACCCTTTCATGACATTAATAGGAGTCTTATACACACAGTGTCTATATGCAACTTTGTTATTAAGCCTATAAACGGTTTGCCTAATGACATTTGTGTATGCAGAAATGCAAGAGTCTATAGGCATGATCTCTATATGTGTAATTACAGAAACATGAGTGTTAAAGCCTATAAGCATGCTTTCTAGGTGATTTTTGTGGTAAAGTTAAGCGTTAAATCCTATAGGCATGGTCTCTATGTGATTGAATCAGTATTAAAGACCCTATAGGCAGGATTTCTAGTTTGATAAAAATAAAATCCTAGGTCATGATTTCTACCCCTTGGATGCAAGAAAAGTAAACACCCCTCCCACACCCTTTTACTATAATCCCCGAGTTTCATACAAAATTATTATAAACAAATGAATCAAACTGGAAATTAAAAGATACATCAAAAGCTAACAGCTAGATCTGAGCAGCCTAAATCAACCTTAATGTCTTGTAACATGCGACTGAGCCATTTCCGGGATTCAAATTTCCAAAGCCTTCTATTTATCCAAGGTGTTTCAAAGTTCCAAGGAATCTCAGGGATTCCAGGCATTACTTACACCCAGGATACCATTAGCATTAGAATAATGCATTGTGGAAGAGCCAACTCTCAGACATCCAAGTTCAGAGGGAGCTCAGGGGTCCCAAAGCATGGCTTGCAAGAGAGGGGCAGACCTTATAGCTAAAAGTAAGTGCAAAGTGAAAGGGAATTAGGGAGCCATGACACGTGGTGGTCATACCTAGCCACAAGGTAGGCTGGCACACCCCTGACCACTTGTTTGGTTGAACAAGCTAGGACAGACCTTTTGAAGGTCAAACTAAAGTCTGGATAGTGATTAGGACACTATCAGACTCAAATCCAGGGCCCAGACACATAGAGGGGAAAAGGGATGGTAATTGATTGAGTTTGGGATTCAAAGAATCCAGTTCAAGATCATAGACATCAATATTAGAGTGTTGTTATGCCCTGAACCACAACTCACACACAAAGGGTAAAGGGTAAGGGAATTCATAAAGTATCAAATTCATGACAAACAACTGATTTAAATACATAATTGAACAATAAAGGAAAGTGGGGGAGCATGTGAAAATATGCTAGAAACAAATGGGCAGAATTAAACACATTATTGTTGAATCATGTAAACTAATTAAGACATACCAGTATAGAAGCAAAAGAGTGTAGAAGAAAGCAAACACAGTCCACAGTAATGCAAATATCAGAAAGAGAGAGAGTATAAGTGAATTGTGAAGTCAGATTGTTCTGTGTTCGTGTGTGTTCAAAGAGAAGGGAGAAGAGTATTTATAGTGTAAAAACAGGCAGAAAATAATGTAAGGATTGCAGCTCAACAATAATTAGGGGAACAAGTGTCAATTAGAATTAAACAGTATCAAAGACTTCCCTTATTTGAGAAATTAAAAATCAAACGGTAACATGCAAGTGCTAAACAATAAAAGATATCACATAGGCTGACTATGACTAATAAGGAAGTATTTCAAGCATAGTACAGGTACATAGTAGGTAATAGAGGCTAGATTCATCAGACTCTAATCAAGGAAAGGTCTATAAAAACCCAATACCAATAAAATCAAGGTAAGGGCATCAATCAACTTGAGTAGGAAAGGCAGGGGTTGAGATTTCAAGGCAAGCATTCACATAGGTCTGAGAAGCAGGGAAATCAGTACAATAAGGAAAGAATCAATTACAACAGTGCAATCATAATCACACAAAGAGATTTGAAGTCAACCTATAATTAAGGGCTACTTTGAGAGGGAAATTTAACATATAAAGGAATGCATAGCCTTAGGCATGTGAGGCTAAGTTGTGGTAAAATAATAGCATGTAGCAGTAACTAAAANTAAAGAAACTAGGTTTTTCGAGAATCAAACGAGTTTAGAGGAGATGAGCAGTCAAACAAACAAAACAGGTTTAGAATCCTGGATAAGCCCCAAAATTAGGGTTTTCACTCATGCTAAATCAGATATAGGAGAGGGTAAATCAAGTGAATAAAAAACAGAAACTCAAACAAGATCCCAAAATTATGGCTTTTAACATGCTAAATCAGATAAAAATAAAGTGAATCAAACCACCACTAACAAACAGATCAGGAAACTCAAACAAAATCCCCAAGAAAATTAGGATTTTAAACATGCGAGTTCACATAGAAGATAATACAAACAAACACAGAAAAAACATGTCGAGATTCAGAGAAGAGATGTTCGAGATAGAATAACATGAAACCCTAGTTGAGGGAAATAGAGTTTCTGAAAGCAAACATTAAAGAATATTTGAGAAAAACACATAGAAGGTTCACACACACATAGATCCAAAACATATCTAAAATAAATCGAAGGAACCTCGGAGATTGGGGTTTCGTAAGAAACCCAAGAGACGAGATAGGCTTTGGAAACCATTGATCTGAGTAGAGAAGTCGAAGATCAAACTCGAATAGCCATGGCTGGCCGGACAGAGGTTGAAGATGACCGGAGAAAAGCCATCGAGCAAAGCTTGGTCGAGACCTTTTCAAGATCTGGTCATAGGACCTTAGAGATGAGACCATAGAAGCCATAGGACGCCGGTGTAAGGCTCTGATGAGTCTGGGGAGCCATGGATTAGGGTTTTGATGGGAGGCGGCGGCTAGGGTTTTGGGAGAGCTCGAGAGACGAGAGCATTTGAGGGCGGCGGATTGGGAAAATGAGATAGGGTTAGGCGGTTGTGTGTAATTAAAAAGGTAAGAAG
Source organism: Nicotiana glauca (assembly GCA_026770625.1). NCBI lineage: Eukaryota > Viridiplantae > Streptophyta > Magnoliopsida > Solanales > Solanaceae > Nicotiana > Nicotiana glauca. The sequence goes on from MU786132.1 coordinate 37,657, forward strand.
TAACGGTGGCCATTGATCTAAATGATCAGCGGCCGAGAATCAAAAGGGATATAGGTTGGGTCTGTTCAACATTACTGGGTCGGGTAGGCATGTTAATTGGTCTGGGTAATTGGATTTCAAATTGGGGCTGAAATGGGGTGCCAAATTGGCTAAAATTGAAATGCAATAAGGCCAAATCGTGCATAGCCAATTTTCCCCTTTTATTGTTGTAAAAATAGTAATATTGATTTTAAAAACAAATTAAATGTACTGGGTAAGTAAGTATTATATAAATATTAGTTAAAAAAAACTGGGATTAATTTTATGAACATAAAATTTCATAAATTACAAGATAGGCTATAATTGCAATTATGTGCAATTTAGCTTTAAAATACCAAACAAATTTGTAAAAAAATATGCGAAAATTACTTTAATTATATTTTGGTGTAAATGTGAAAATAAAATGAATTATTCACAAAAAATGATAATTTTGGGAATGTAAAATAGGCAATAAATTGGTTTAAAAAATAATTAAAAATGTAAAAACTCTTGGATGTGCTTATATATGCACTAATATACTATTTTGGAAATATTTGGGTATAAAAATACTTAGGGAAAAATTGGGTATCAACAGCTGCCCCTCTTTACCCGGGAAGGATGAAAGAGTTGTCGGGTAAAGATATGATGGCCAATTTTGACCGGAAACGGTGGTTTGAAAAGAGTTTGACCGAGCTATGGTTTATGAGCTTCCTACATATCCCTGGTTTTACATGCCGATGGAGATTTGAAAGGACGGACATGACGCTTGGGGAAGCAAGAGGTGTTTTGAAGTTGATCAGCTTCGAGGACCAAAACGAGGTCGCTCCTGCTGAGACGGTCGTTGCTAGGCGGTGTACCTGCAAGTGAGCAATACAGGCGTATATTGTGCGTAAACTTAAACATGATGCAAGTTTCCGTTGGACCATGAATGTTGTCCTTGGACGGTTAGGATGACGTCCTCAGAACATGATGTCGTGGGCCATGAAGCATAATATTAAAGGATTCGCAGGCTATGAAATGATGTTCTCGGGCCATGATAATGGTGCCTCCGAACCATGATGCCTTTAAATGATGAGGTTCAAGGTATAAAGTGGAGTCCTCGGGCCATGGCATGGTGTTCTCGGGCTATAAAGATGATGTCTCCGAACAATGATGCCTTTGGACAGTTTGGCGATGTTTCAGCCCATGAAATATAAGATTTGGCGGTATTTCAGCCTATCAAAAGTGTAAATGGTGATATTTCAGCCGACATAAATTTAAATAAACAGGCGATGCTCTAGCCGATGTGAAAAGTAAAATGGAGATATTTCAGTTGACCGAAAATTTAAATATAGTAGTTTGGCGATATTTCAGCCGATTGCAAGACGTAAATAAAAGCGCCGATATTTCAGCCAATGTAAAAGTAAAATGGTTATGTTTCGATCGATGGAGAATTTAAATAATAGTCTGGTGATATTTAAGCCGATGCAAAAAGTGAAAATGGTGATATTTAAACTGATAGAGAATTTAAATAAAGTTTGGCGACGTTTCAGCCGATGCAAAAGAATGTAAATGGCGAAATGTCAGCCGATGTAGAATTTAAATAAAGTTTGGCGATATTTCAGCCGATGCAAAAGAATGTAAATGGCGATATTGCAGCCGATTGCAGGACGTAAGTAAAAGTGGCGATATTTCAGCCATGCAAGATGTAGGTAAAGGTGGCGATATTTCAGCCATGCAAGATGTAGGTAAAGGTGGCGATATTTCAGCCATGCAAAAAAGATAAGATGGCGATATTTCAGCCATGCAAGTGGAGGTAGAGCTCAACCTCGGAAGGCAGAAAAGTAGCCTTATGCAGATAATGCATGATGGAGACAACGCTTAGTCTCGAAAGGCAGAAAGGTAGCCTTATGCAATGCAGAAAATGCAGATGGAGACAACGCTTAGTCTTGGAAGGCAGAAAGGTAGCCTTATGCAATTTAGATAATGCAGATGGAGACAACGCTTAGTCTCAAAAGGCAGAAAGGTAGCCTTATGCAATGCAGGATGATGCAGATGGAGACAACGCTTAGTCTCGGAAGGAAGAAAGGTAGCCTTATGTAATGCAGGATAATGCAGATGGACACAACACTTAGTCTTAGAAGGTAGAAAGGTAGCCTTATGCAATGCAGGATAATGCAGATGGAAACAAGACTTAGTCTCGGAAGGCAGAAAGGAAGCCTTATGCAATGCAGGGAATGTAGATGGAGACAACGCTTAGTCTCGGAAGGCAGAAAGGTAGCCTTATGCAATGCAGGAAATGCAGATGGAGACAACGCTTAGTCTCGGAAGGCAGAAAGGTCGCCTTATGCAATAGGATAATGCAGATGGAGACAATGCTTAGTCTCGGAAGGCAGAAAGGCAGACTTATACAATGCAGGGAATGCACATGGAGACAACACTTAGTCTCGGAAGGTAGAAAGGTAGCCCTATACAATGCAGGAAATGCAGATGGAGACAACGCTTAGTCTCGGAAGGCAGAAAAGTAGCCTTATGCAATGTAGGGAATGCAGATGGAGACAACGCTTAGTCTTGGAAGGCAGAAAGGTAGCCTTATGCAATGAAGGAAATGCAGATGGAGACAACGATTAGTCTCGAAAGGCAGAAAGGTAGCCTTATGCAGATGATGCATGATGGAGACAATGCTTAGTCTCAGAAGGCAGAAAGGTATCCTTATGCAATAGGCTAAAAGCGAATAGTAAGGAAAAATTCTTAGCTGATAGCTGATTGTGATATTGCGGCTTCTGGGGCCATTGCGTGCAGATAGCAAATGAGAATAGGTGCGACGGTTCAATGCGATTGCGTAACATGTTTGGTAGCTTTGTGACTTGGGTGCCTGCATCCAAAGAAAAACATGAGTTTTGTAAAGGGGAATGGTTAGTTCGTTTTCCAGTGGCTTCCGACATTGCGTGTCATTGGGGTAGCGTTTCTAAACAGCAGCTATCATAGTTATGCATTATTTAACAAATATAACGTAAAGTAAAAAAAAAGTTTTGTTTAGATGAACCAACGGCTGCAACGCGGTTCAAAGCACTGCAACCTCTCTTGCTCCAGAATTTTTAGGGTCCTCCTTAAAATTCTGCCCCTGTTTACTGGGCTGGCATTTTTGACGGCTGCACTGAACGAATGCAAGATCGACTTCAGAATTTTGAGGGTCTTCCTCAAAATTCTGCCCCAGTTTATTGAGGTGACATCCTTGGCGATGAGCGGCTGAAGACCATCTTCGGAATTTTGAGGGTCCTCCTCAAAAATCTGCCCCAGTTCCAATAATAGGGGGAGATGAGATTTTTATTTAATTGTGACCGAACCCATAGGGCTGCCTACATATCCCCTCTTAAACGGGAATCAGGTCAGGCGTAGTTCAAATTACATCACAAAGAAATCATAGGTGATTACACATAATATCCTTTCACTACGTCTGAGTTGATGGGCTTTGGCCAGACTTCCCCATCCATTTCTGCAAGAATAAGGTCTCCTCCAGTTAAAACCCGGTGAACCATATACGGACACTGCTAGTTGGGAGAGAATTTCCCCTTGGCTTCATCTTGATGCGGGAATATCTTCTTCAACACCAGTTGCCCCTGTGTAAACTTCCTTGGCCTAACTCTTGTGTTGAAGGCTATAGACATTCTGTTATGATACAACTGACCGTGGTAAACTGCATTCATCCTTTTTCCATCTATAAGGGCTAACTGCTCGTAGCGACCCTTTACCCATTCTGCATCGTCCAACTTTTCTTCTTGTATGATCCTCAAGGAACGAATTTCTACCTCAGCGGGAATGACCGTCTCTGTACCATAAACTAACATGTAAGGAGTTGCCCCGGTTGATATGCGGACCGCGGTGCGGTATCCCAGCAAGGCAAATTCTAACTTCTGATGCCATTGTTTGTGACTTTTGACCATCTTCCTTAGTAACTTCTTGATATTCTTGTTGGCTGCCTCTACAGCTCCATTCATTTGAGACCTGTAGGCTGTAGAGTTTTTATGTTTGATCTTGAATGCCTCAAACATTGCTTTTATCAAGTCGCTATTGAGATTGGAACCATTTTCAGTGATGATTTATTCTGGCACCTCGAGTCGGCAAAAAATACGATCACAGACGAAATCTGCCACAACTTTCTTAGTCACTGCTTTGTAAGACGTTGCCTTAACCTATTTAGTAAAATAAATTGATTGCCACCAGGATAAATCTGTGGCCATTTGATGCGGAAGGCTCAATAGGTCCAATGAAATCCATTCCCCAGGCGGCGAATGGCCATGGTGAGCTTGTTGTAGTAAGCTCGTTTGGAGGCACCTTTATCATGCCTGCATGTATCTGTAGCAATGGCACTTGCGAACATACTGGATACAGTCTGTTTCCATAGTCATCCAAAAATAACCTGCTCGGAGTATCTTCTTTGCTAAGACAAAACCATTCATGTGTGGCCCGCAGGTCCCTACGTGCACTTCGTCCAATAGTCTGGTTGCTTCTTTTGCTTCGACACACCTTAACAAACCCAAATCGGGAGTCCTCCTATACAGGATTCCCCCACTGTGAAAGAAATTGTTGGATAATCTCCGAAGTGTGCGCTTCTGAGTGGCTTTGGCAAGTTTGGGATACTTCCCTGTTATAAAATACCTTATGATGTCGTGGAACCATGGTTTTCCGTCTGCTTCTTCCTCAACATGAGCATAATAAGCCGGCTGATCATAAATCCTTACTAGGATGGTATCATGCATCTGGATGCTGGATCATGGATCATAAAGTGGCTAATGCGTCAGCGAACTAATAATGAATCCTGGGGACATGCTGAAATTCCATCTTTATGAATATTTTATTTAACTCCTGTATGTGATGAAAATAGGGAAGTATCTTGGAGTTTTTGGTTGACCATTCTCCTCGAACTTGATGTATGAGCAGGTCAGAGTCCCCGATCACTAGCAGCTCTTGAATGTTCATTTCAATGGCCATCTTGAGTCCCAGGATGCAAGCTTCGTATTTAGCCATGTTGTTTGTGCAAGGGAACCTGAGCTTGGCGGATACCGGGTAATGCTGGCGGTTTCTGATACTATGACTACCCCTATGCCGACTCCTTTGAAATTTGCGGCTCCGTCGAAAAACAACCTCCAACCATCGTAGGATTCTGCAATATTTTCTCCTACAAACGATACTTCCTTGTCAGGAAAATACATTTTTAGTGGTTCGTATCCTCCTTCAATGGGATTCTCGGCAAGGTGATCTGCTATGGCTTGTCCCTTGATTGCTTTCTGAGTCAAGTAAACAATGTCGAACTCACTCAACAAGATTTGCCACTTGGCGAGCTTGCTAGTGGGCATGGGCTTCTAGAAAATATATTTCAGCGGGTCCTTCCTGGATATGAGATAGGTAGTGTAGGCACAGAAATAATGCCTTAATTTCTGAGCTACCTAAGTCAGAGCACAACAGGTGCGCTCTAATAGAGAATATTGGGCCTCGTACGGGGTGAACTTCTTGCTGAGATAATAGATGGCTTGCTCCTTTCTCCCCGTTTCATCATGTTGTCCCAGGACACAACTTAATGCTCCATCCAATACCGTAAGGTAAACGAGTAGAGGTCTTTCTGGCTCGGGAGGAACTAAGACTGGCATCGTTGATGGGTATTCCTTGATTCTGTCAAAGCCGTTCTGACAATCGTCGGTCCATCTAGTAGCAGCGTCTTTCTTTAGCATTTTAAAGATGGGTTCACAAATGACTGTGGACTGAGCTATGAACCGACTGATATAGTTGAGTCTCCCTAGGAAACTCATCACGTCCTTCTTGTTCTTTGGCGGTGGAAATTCTTGAATGTCTTTGACCTTTGATGGGTTCAATTCTATCCCTCGACAGCTCACGATGAAACCCAGTAGTTTTTCGGTAGGAACCCTGAATGCACACTTGGCGGGATTCATTTTCAGTTTATACCTTCTTAGTCGATTGAAGAACTTTCTCAGGTCTTCCATATAATCAGTGGCTTTCTTGGCTTTGATGATGACGTCGTCCACATATACCTCGATCTCCTTGTGTATCATGTCGTGGAAGATAGTAGTCATGGCTCTTATGTATGTGGCGCAAGCATTCTTTAACCCGAATGACATCATTTTGTAACAATACATTCCCCACGGGGTGATGAAAGCCGTTTTCTCTACATCTTCCTCATCTGTCCATATCTGATGATACCCGACGAAACAATCGATAAAAGACTGCAACTCATGCTTGGCGCAGTTGTCGATAAGAATGTGTATGTTTGGCAAGGAGAAGTTATCTTTGGGACCGGCCCGGTTGAGATCCCGGTAGTCGACACAGATTCTAACCTTCCCGTCTTTCTTTGGATCTGGCACGATGTTGGCTAACCTTGTTGGATACTCTACTACTCTGAGAACCTTTGCTTTGACTTGCTTAGTAACCTCTTCTTTGATTTTCAAACTCATGTCGGGCTTGAATTTCCTGAGCTTTTGTTTTACCGGCGGACAGGTTGGATCTGTTGGCAGTTTGTGAGCTGCAATGGATGTGCTGAGACCAGTCGTATCATCATAAGACCAGGCGAATATGTCCTCATGTTCTTTTAAAAATTCCGTATACTCTTCCTTTTATGATGGCGACAAGTGAACACTGATGCGAGTTTCTTTGACATTTTCTGTATCTCCCAAATTAATGACCTCAGTTTCTTCCAGGTTGGACTTGGTTCTATTCTTAAAATCCTCAACCTCTCTGACGACCTCTTCAGGTACTTCATCTTCTTCTGAGTCTATGTCCTTTTGTTGTGTTGTCTCGTTGCAAGTCACAGTCGTTGGTTCGTTGTCAAGATAAGTAATAGTAATGCTGTACAAAATAGAGTGAATGATAGAGAAAATAATAAGTGCGAGATATATGATAAACTGAAATGCTTTTGATTAAATTCATAATTGTTTGAAGCATCAGAGCTTTTTACAGAATTAAAGACAATGTGGAAAGAAAATCAACAAGTAAAATAAAATGAGATGCATGGTGCTTCTTTTTAGCCTTGCTACCCTGAAGCCTTCCGGGCCCTGAAGGTCCTAATTGACCAATTGTTGAGGCGGTCTCCTCTGTTCACAGCTTGTATGGAAGCGCCTTCCTCCCCCTTCACCTCGAAAAGAACACAGAAGTCCATGTCATCATCCTCCAGGAACAAATTCTTCATAGCTGCCAATGCTTCATCTTCTACTGACCCATATATATAGTATTTGCTGGATGGAAGGTCTGCTCCAGACTAGGTATCGGAAACTCCAATGGATAGTAGGGGCCGCGCCATGATGGCGACCAATTCTGGAATTCCTTCCAAGTATAACCATACCCTAAGCCAAAGGTAGTGCCATGATTCTTCAGTTTGATGGGTTTAGTGATCCCCTGAAGATTTTTACCGAGTCCCTTTACAGGCTCGTACCCGCACCAATTCAGTATACTTTCGATCTTGTTGTCCCACCACTTGTCTTTGTCTACAGCATTGACCCTTTCGATGTGGTGGTACATCTCTCCGCCTATTTTCCTTCTGCCCCCGAACATTGGGATGGTCTGGCGACTATATATGGGGTTACTACCATCGCCATGAATGATCGCCTCTTGGTGATTCTATTCCAACTTTACCGCCTGCTGCATGATCGATGCTACGGCTCCGGTAACGTGGATCCAGGGGCGTCTTAACAGCAAGTTGTAGGATGCTGGGACGTCTATCACTTGGAAGTCACATCGAACCATGTCGGCCCTATTTGCAAGCAAAGGCTGATTTCTCCAATAATAGATCTTTGGGATCCGTCGACGGCTTTTACATTGATAGCCCCGTCTTTGATCTCGTATAGGCCTTTCCCCAAAGTTCTGAGAGTAACAAGTGGACAGATGTTGAGGCTTGATCCTCCATCAATTAGGACTCTAGTGATGAAATAATCTTCGCATTACACGGTGATGTGCAGTGCCTTGTTATGACCCAAACCCTCTGGCGGCAATTCGTCTTCGTGGAAGGTTATTTTGTGGCTCTCCACCACTTGCCCCACCATATTTTCCATCTCACCCCCGGTTATATTGCTGGGCACATAGGTTTCGCTTAGTATCTTGATTAAGGCATTCTTGTGAGCGTTTGAACTTTGTAGAAGAGCCAGGATAGATATCTGTGCCGGTATTTTGTTCAACTGTTCAGAGATCGAGCACTCCTTGGCCTGTATTCTCCTCCAAAGATCGTCGGGTCCTATCTCAATGTGATGTCATGTGGTTTTCTTACCAGACTCTACTAGGTGCTCTGGGGTGTAAACCTTCCCTGTTCTAGTCATTCCTTGGATGGCAATTGTTTCTCTTGTCTTTGTCTTTCCTTTCCTCCTAACTTCGGCAGTGTAATCCCATGGTATAGCATTTGAGTGGAATGGTGTCATGTCCATCATTTCCACCGGAATAGGCACCCTTGGTGGTAACACAACAACTTCAAAGGGTGTAGGTGCCTTTAGAAATCCAAATTCAACTTCGATTGGCCCAGACGCCTTCGCAGAAGGAGGCACTTCAAGTTCAAAGGGTATAGACATATTTAATTCGTAATCCCTGGAGGGCTGATTCTGCACAACAATTGGGTTAAGGTTAACCGTTGGTTTCTTTGGTTCATCCCCTTCAGCAATCAAACCTATCGACCATTTAGGGTCCCAATCATCCTCGATCTAGATCATATGAATGTCTCCTTCTTTGTAGTCAGGCAGGGGGTTGTTACGAACATTAGGAGCAGGCTCCTTTGCAATAATGACCTTATTGTCGATCAGGGTCTGAGTCTTGTCTTTCAATGAACGGCACTCGTTTAGGGTGTGTCCTTTCATGCTGGAGTGATATGCACAGGTCTTGTTGGAGTTGACCCACTGGGAGGGATTTTTTGGAGCTTTGGCTGGGATAGGAGTGACATAACCAGTAGCTTTAAGTCTTTCATATAACTGGTCAATCGGTTCAGCGATGGCTGTGTATTGTCTGGGAGGTTTACGGTCAAAATTTGTCCTGGGTCTTGGAAAACTTTGACGGGTGGGTGGTGATTGGTTGTGAGAGGGTTGAGCATTAAAAGTTTGGTAAATAGGTGATGGTTGAGAGTATCTGGGTGAGGTGGGTTGATATGTGAAAGGTGGAGAGGACTGGTAAACAGAAGGTGGATAGGAGGGTGTGGGTGCTTGGTAATTTGGGATAGGTTGATATGTAAGTGGAGGTGATGGGTAAGTGTGGTATTTTGGTGGTGATTTGGCTCCCTCTGCGACCATCACGGCACTTACATCTTTCTTCTTGGATGTGCCACCAGTTTGTAAAGCCTTATTGGCGGCTTGCAATGCTTCAAGATTTGTAACCATACCATTCTTGATGCCCTTTTTTCGATTCTTTCTCCGAGTTGAATGATGTCAGAGAACTTTTGACCCTCGATCAACATCAACCTCTCATAATATTGGGGATACTATGCCCGGACGAAGAATATATTCATTTGCTCTTCTTCTAGGGCCGGCCTGACCTTTTGCAGCTTCTGACCTCCAACGAGTAGCATACTCGCGAAATGTTTCAGTGGGTTTCTTCTTCAAATTCTATATGTAGAATACATATGGTGTGTTCTCTGTATTAAACCGTAACCTATCCATGAAGTCTGATGCCATTCATACCCAATTTGTCCATTTCTTGGTGTCTTGACTGATGTACCAGGATAGTGCATCTCCCTTCAAGCTTCTCATGAAGAGCTTCAAATGGATCTTCTCATCTCTTCCAACCCCCACTAGCTTATCGCAATAGGTCCTCAGGTGGACCCTGGGATATCCTGTTCCATCAAACATTTCGAACTTGGGAGGTTTGTACCCCTCCGGAAGTTCAACATCTGGTTGAATGCATAAGTCCTCGTAATTCAATCCTTCAATGCCTTTGTTACCTTCTACGCCCTGAACTCGGCTGGTTAATTTCGTGAGCTCTGCCGCTAAGTTCTTGATGAGGGATTCCTTGTCATCAGACTCAGGTGCATTCGAGATTGGTTGGGTGTAGTGGGGTACAGTATCCACGAAAATAGGAGTGTTGTGGAGATGGTCGTTGGTGGTGTTCAGTGGCTCGGGAATGAGTAATGGAGTGTTATTTGGAGTGTGACATGTGTTGCAGTGAGTGGGCTGTATCTGTGGTTGTGGGGCGTTTTGTGGAGGTGCGGGATTCTGGGTGTTAACATCAGGAGCAGCAAGAGTGAATGATAGGCTTGCCAAGTTCTGAACCTGGTCCAATTCTTCCTGGAATTTCAGCAATTTCTGCTCAAGATGAGCAGTAGTTCCCTTAGCAATTGGGGTACCCTGAGAAGTTTACTCCTTTTCGATCTCATTTCTGGCGCTTGTATCTCCCATTCTACCTTTGTTCTTGTTCCGGACAGGACTCGTAGGAGGAGGAGGTGGAGGGCCCTTGGATCTGGTGGAGTATGACGATGGTGCCAAAATGCATGAAATAACCTTTCGGGAGGGGAATGAAAAATAAAAGAAAAACAAAAAAGTAACAAATTAGTACGGGTTCTGAGAGAAAAATATTGCAGTATTTAAACACATTGTGCGAGAATATAAATCCCGTCCTAATTTTTGTGCCTCATTGTGACCGAGGTAGGCCTAGCGACAATTATTTTCGGAGAACTTATAATGCTAAATTCCTCATTTTATTGATAAAAATAACACGAATCCAAAACGACTCTAAATAACAGAAAATAAATATCACTAGTGGAAGTTGGCCTTATTACATCATTAAGGCAAAATAAAGGACTCCTAACTACTTGGTCCCAGAAGGACCTTCCCCAGATTTGGCATCCTTGTCTCCCTCGAACAGCTCCACCAACTCGCGTAGTCCTAGCATTAAGTAGGCTCGGGCCAGATGTCCGCCTGCATTTCCTTTAGCGTTTTGGCAGTCCTCGATCCTCTTGATGAACTTTCCTTCCAGCTCTACTAGCCCCGCTCCAAATATCCTAGTCGGTTGTTGGCGCTGACAGCCATTTCTTTCCACTCCTCGATCAATTTCTGATGGGCTTCTTGTATTTCCCGATGCTCACTTTCACACTCTCGAATTCTCTTGCACAGTTTATTATACTCAACATGTGCTTCAGCATGCTCGTCAATAATTCTATGACCTTGAACGAATCTCGGCTGACCCATGCTATTGTCTTCTAACCAACCCAAATAGTGCGGCACACAACTGCCGTGGTACCTGTCTGGCTTGATGGATTCCTTCCCCAAAATGATTTTGCAATGCCACAAATGCTGATCTTGGCACCTGTGAGGGCTATCATCCTCTTGGAAATCATCCCTGAGGTGACTTGTTTTATCAACCCTTGGTATGATTTGTTTTCTTCCGGCTTGCCTCATGGCTCATAGAGGAACGTGAGGATAAGTCCCTCTCAAACCAATCAGTATGAGAAACGGTGCATCTCAGGATCGGACAATCAATTCATCCGTAGGGAACCACTCAAACATCCATTGTACCTGGTCTTCTTTCAGATTTTCGAACAATTTTACCCACCCTCTGGCGTCCTCTGGTTGAGCGAACATCACTGGCATATAATTCATACGCCTCGGCTGGTGAAAGGCGATATGATCATCCCAATCTCTGCATATGATCTCCTGTCGGTATTCTCCTTTCTGGAGGTGTTCCATTAGCCAAAGCTTAAGCAATAAGTTGCAACCCTCAAAATGACTGCTTTGTCGTTGACACTTGTTCAAGGCGCGGTATATCTCGGCAACGATCATGGGCACTATGCTTAAAGTTTGCCCACCAATCCCTTCCATCAAAGTTTTGGTTACCATGGCTAGTCTGGTGTGGATCCTAGCCTTCTTTATAGGGAACACGATCATCCCCAAAAAGAAAAACATGAAAACAAATACCCTTCTATGGACATGCCCCAATGAGGTGATAGCAAATTCATCTGAATAGGTGCGGTATGACTTGCTATGGCCATACCTCTCATATAGACAGTTAAATGGGATATAAGAGTCTTTCAATAATGTTAAGTCTGGATTCTTTTTCAATCCCATCATCTTAAGGAAATCCCTTCCTTTACGATTCTCGGGCATGAGCAAACCTGGAGTCTCCCAAGGAATTCCAGCTAAACCCCATATCTCTTCAAGTAAAGGAGTCATTTCAAGATCACCAAAGCGGAACACAAATTTGTCACTACCCCAGAACAATGTTGCAGCCTTTATGATTCTGTTGTTAGGCTGAATCTCTAGGAGAGAATGCAGATTCCCTAAGTACTCGCAGACGAGTGTTTGATCACTAGAATGGAGATTGTTCCACAAACTCAGCAGCCTTGGATTAATGTTGGTTACCATGCCAAATCTGGGGATCTCGTGCCTCATTTTCTGCAAAACAGAGTGTTAGGCCCTTACCCCCACCAGACTCGACTATTTAAATTAATAATTAGCATAGCAAGCACTTAAGTTCTCCAAATAAATGCATAGAACGTGGAGGCATCCGTTTGGGTTTCAAGGAAACCCGGCGGACTTTGGACAAAGCTATCTTAATGAGCCATTATGTGGATAACATAACTGACTTGTCTAGGTTTGACCAAGATGCATGCACAATTTAAATGGAATAAGGTTTCTATTTTGAAGTTCTAGACTGGTACCCTTGAGCGGACAACTCAAGAGGGAAAGCCACGGAACCGTCAACTACACCGTTGATCGGCTGGTTTTATCGCAAATATGCCTTTGCCAAATTTAGGGGGTGATAGTATTGGAAGTGCGCAACCACTCATTATAAGCGTTGCTATAGGATTTATTTTGGCACGAGTGTAGTATGATGTTGAAGATGCAATTTACAAGAATGAAACAGATTGACATGTATTTTCATGTACATAAAATAAATGATTACAATAACTGCTCGAAATTACAATGGCATTGAAATAATAAAGCAGTAAGGAAAGCAGTTAAATGAAAGGAAAGACATGAAGAGCCAAGTTAGTTTTTCATGATGAAATAATAAAAAGGCAAGAAATAAAGGTAACTAAAGAAATAATGAAGTCACAAATAACATGTAATGGTAAAAATCCTAAAGAAATCCCCAGCAGATTCACCATACTGTCAATGCCGCCTTTTTTCTAAAGCAGAATCGGGCTCACGACATTCGGGAAGACAACTCTTTTCCCACTTTGGGAATTGGGTTTTTTTTTTTGAGAGTTTGGAGAATCACCACTTAATTACTATAGTGCATTAGGACACTTTTAGAAAAAATTAAAGATGAAAACCAGAGTTTGGGTAAGGGCTTGAAATAATCCCGAGGGGAAGGTGTTAGGCACCCCTCAAGATCCACTAGTGTGGTTCCCGGCCATGCTACAATTGTGACTTCAAATACAAGTGCAAATAAACAAGTACAAGAAGCACAAAAGGTTAAAAGAAATGCTGAATTTTAAAAAGGAGCAGTTTGGTAAAAATGTGCAAATAGAGGGAAGAAGTCAAGTACTCAGTTGAAATAATCCGAAAATCATGTGAGAAGTAGAAAATGCAATATCTTTAAAGATTCAGAAAAATTCGTTAAACTAATAAAAAAGAGAAAGGGGGTCCTAGGTTTATACATTACATGGATCATTCGCACAACACTAGTACTCAATTGTACGCGAAGTGTTATCGTGTAATCATCATCTCCATGTCTACCTTTCCCTCCCCGTTAAGGTATTAAAGCACGGACCGGTATCATTTACTTATCGCATGCTACTACCCGCCCCAATCCTATCAGTCCCAGGGTATTGGGACTTATAATCCTAGAGGGGAAAGAAAGGGATGGAGGCCTTTATGGAGTTTAAATGATAAAATTCTAGCTCGACATTCAAAACAAGTATCGAATAAAAAGGTAGAACACGCAAGCAAACAAGGCTCAAATTAACCCCAGAAGTTAAACAATCATTTAGTTTAGCATGTCTTGACAAGTACTGATTTGGTCTTAGATTAAAATTAAGCAGCGAGTGGGCTGGTTTAACACATGCATTTAGACAGAAAGTCTACATTAGGCCACTCGGATATAGTTTCCAGGGACTGGCCCAATTAATTAATTAGCCAACCCTTTGTCTATGTGTTGAAATAAAACTAGGCTTGGGATCTATTAATTTCAGGAAAAGATGCAAAGAGTTACCAATAATTTCAGAAAGGATGCAAGTTGATTTTATAGAAAAGAGCATCAGTTTTAACAAAGAGAAAAGATGCAAACTGCTTTTAGAAAAAAGAATTACCAGTTGTTTCAGAAAAGATGTAGACTGATCAAAAGGTTTACGAGCTTCAGGAAAGTGCAGATTGATTATGAGAAAGGGTTTACCAATTGTAGTAAAGTTAGATACGACATTCAGCGATTGGTTCTTCTTTAGAAATGAATAAGGCTATTAAGGACGAGATTTCCTATAGGCATTCCTTCCATACGTTTCCTGATTTTAACACCATTTCATGATATTAATAGGAGTCTTATACACACGATGTCTATATGCAACTTTGTTATTAAGCCTATAAACGGTTTGTCTAATGACATTTGTGTATGCAGAAATGCAAGAGCCTATAGGCATGATCTCTATATGTGTAATTACAGAAACATGAGTGTTAAATCCTATAAGCATGCTTTCTAGGTTATTTTTGTGGTAAAGTTAAGCGTTAAATCCTATATGCATGGTCTCTATGTGATTGAATCAGTATTGAAGACCCTATAGGCAGGATTTCTAGTTTGATAAAAATAAAATCCTATGTCATGATTTCTACCCCTTAGATGCAAAAAAAGTAAAGACCCCTCCCACACCCTTTTACTATAATCCCCAAGTTTCATACAAAATTATTGCAAACAAATAAATCAAACTGGAAATTAAAAGATACAACAAAAGCTAACAGCTAGATCCGAGCAGCCTAATTCAACCTTAATGTCTGGTAACATGCGAATGAGCCATTTTCGGGATTCAAATTTCCAAAGCCTTCTCTTTATCCAAGGTGTTTCAAAGTTCCAAGGAATCTCAGGGATTCCAGGCATTACTTACACCCAGGATACCATTAGCATTAGAATAGTGCAGTGTGGCATCCAAGTTCAGAGGGAGCTCAGGGGTCCCAAAGCATGGCTTGCAAGAGAGGGACAGACCTTATAGCTAAGAGTAAGTGCAAAGTGAGGGAATTAGGGAGCCATGACAGGTGGTGGTCATACCTAGCCACAAGGTAGGCTGGCACACCCCTGACCACTTGTTTGGTTGAACAAGCTAGGAGCAGACCTTTTGAAGGTTAGACTAAAGTCTGGATAGTGATTAGGACACTATCAGACTCAAATCTAGGGCCCAGACACATAGAGGGGAAAAGGGATGGGAATTGATTGAGTTTGGGATTCAAAGAATCCAGTTCAGGATCATAGACAGCAATATTGGAGTGCTATTGTGCCCTGAACCACAACTCACACACAAAGCGCAAAGGGTAAGGGAATTCATAAAGTATCAAATTCATGACAAACAACTGATTTAAATACATAATTGAACTATAAACGAAAAAGGGGGAGCATGTGACAATATCCTAGAAACAAATGGGCAGAATTAAACACATTATTGTTGAGGCATGTAAACCAATTGAGACATACCAGAATAGAAGCAAAAGAGTGCAGAAGAAAGCAAACACAGTCCACAGCAGTGCAAGTATCAGAAAGAGAGAGAGTATAAGTGAATTGTGAACACAGATTGTTCTGTGTTCGTGTGTGTTCAAAGAGAAGGGAGGAGAGTATTTATAGTATAAAAACAAGCAGAACATAAGGTAAGGATTGCAGCTCAGCAATAATTATGGGAACAAGTGTCAATTAGAATTAAACAGTATCAAAGACTTCTCTTATTTGAGGAATTAAAAATCAAACGGTAACATGCAAGTGCTATATAAGGAAAGAGATCACATAGGCTGAATGTGATTAATAAGGAATATTTCAAGCATAGTACAGGTACATAGTAGGTAATAGAGGCTAGGTTCATCAGACTCTAATAAAGGAAAGGTCTATAAGAACCCAATACCAATATAATCAAGGTAAGGGAATCAATCAACTTGAGTAGGAAAGGCAGGGGTCGAGATTTCAAGGCAAGCATTCATATAGGTCTGAGAAGCAGGGAAATCAGTACAATAAGGAAAAAATCAATCAGAAGAGTGCAATCAGAATCACACAAAGAGATTTGAATTCAGCCCATAGTTAAGGGCTACTTTGAGAGGGAAATTTAACATATAAAGCAATGCATAGCCTTAGGCATGTGAGGCTAAGTTGTGATAAATTAATAGCATGTAGTAGTAACTAAAAGGCATGATAGTTAAGTTTCAGTTCTTAATAATAGAGAAAAGATTCAGAAGCATGCAAAGAACTCATAACCAAAAAATAGTCAAGAGAATGGAAGCACACTGTAATTCGAACGAACGAGTTGCACAAACAAAAAGAGATTGAATAGTCCCCAAAGAAACTAGGGTTTTCGAGAATCAAACGAGTTTAGAGGAGATGAGCAGTCAAACAAACAAAAATGTTTTAGAATCCCGGAGAAGCCCCAAAATTAGGGTTTTCACTCATGCTAAATCAGATATAGGAGAGGGTAAATCAAGTGAATAACAAACAAAAACTCAAACAAGATCCCAAAATTAGGGCTTTTAACATGCTAAATCAGATAAAAATAAAGTGAATCAAACCACCACTAACAAACAGACCAGGAAACTCAAAACAAATCCCCAAGAAAATTAGGGTTTTCAACATACGAGTTCATGTAGAAGATAATACAAACAAGCACAGTAAAAACATGGCAAGATTCAGAGAAGAGATGTTCGAGATAGATTAACATGAAACCCTAGTTGAGTAAAATAGAGTTTCTAAAAGCAAACATTTCAGAATCTTTGAGAAAAATGCATAGAAGGTTCACACACACATAGATGCAAAACAGATCTAAAATAAATCGAAGGAACCTCAGAGATTAGGGTTTCGTAAGAAACCCAAGAGACGAGATAGGCTTTGGAATCCATTGATCTGAGTAGAGAAGTCGAAGATCGAACATGAATGGCCATGGCTGGCTGGACAGAGGTTGAAGATGACCAAAAAAAAGCCATTGAGCAAATCTCGGTCGAGACCTTTCAAGATCTGTTCATAGGACCTTAGAAATGAGACCGTAGAAGCCATGGGAGACGAGTGTAGGGCTCTGATGAGTCTGGGGAGCCATGGATTAGGGTTTCGATGGCAGGCGGCGGCTAGGGTTTTGGGAGAGCTCGAGAGAGAGAGCGTTTCAGGGCGACGGATTGGGAAAATGAGATAGGGTTAGGCGGTTGTGTGTAATTAAAAAGGTAAGAAGTAACGGTGGTCGTTGATCAAAATGATCAACGGCCGAGATTCAAAAGGGATATGGGTTGGGTCGGTTCAACATGTACTGGGTCGGGTAGGCATGTTAATTGGGCTGGGTAACTGGATTTCAAATTGGGGCTGAAATGGGGTGCCAAATTGGCTAAAATTGAAATGCAATAAGGCCAAATCGTAAGTAGCCAATTTTCCCCTTTTAATGTAGTAAAAATAGTAATACTGATTTTAAAAACAAATTAAATGCACTGGGTAAATAAATATTATATAAATATTAGTTAAAAAAAACTGGTATTAATTTTATAAACATAAAATGTCATAAATTACAAGATAGGCTATAATTGCAATTATATGCAATTTAGCTTTAAAATACCAAACAAATTTGTTAAAAATATGCGAAAATTACTTTAATTATATTTTGGTGCAAATGTGAAAATAAAATGAATTATTCACTAAAAATAATAATTTTGGGAATAATTATTGGATTTTGTTGTGTAAAATAGGCAATAAATTGGTTTAAAAATCATTAAAAATGTCAAAACTCTTGGATGTGCTTATATATGCACCAATATGCTATTTTGGAAATATTTGGGTATAAAAATACTTAGGAAAAAATTGGGTATCAACAATAGATATGGTCGACAACACACCGATAAGAAGGGCTCTACTAGACATCCTAGGACTCTTTTAAAACCTTAGGCTCCGATACCATGTTTGTCACGCCCCAAAACCGAGGGACATGACCGGCGCTCGACCGGCTAGCCCCAGTCAAGCGGACCTAGGTGCCTTTCCTGCCCCACGTGTTACCCTGTGTTATCATTACTCATTAATCAAAGGAAGTAGCCATTTATAATTAAAACACCCTTTTTACAAAACAAACATAACATACTTGGTTACTTAGCGTGGTATATAACTTACATCGCCCAACATACAAAATACATATATACATAAGTTCGTAACCCATATTTCCTGTCTACGGAGCCTCTAAGTATACAAAAGGATGATAAAATACTTGCCGGTAACAAGGCTCCAGCTATACCTTACAAAAATACCAAAACAAGACTCCGGAATAAGAGTAGCATGAGCCACGCAGGGCCCCGAGAGGAAAGGGGCTCACCAATTCAGCTGACGGGATGTGAAGGAGTTCTACGGTCGGTGGATTGGAGTACCTGCTATAGATCCACCTACAATCATAACACGAATGTAGCGCCCCGGCAAAAGGGACGTCAGTACATTTGAATTGTACTGGTATGTATGAACAAACTTTGCCCCAAGTAAACTCAAATACACAAGTAACGAGCAGTAATAGAATCAACAATCAAATACACATGAAAGGAACAATCAAGCCAAACAAGTTTATAATCTCTCCTTTTTCCCCTTCAACATTCTCTCATCAATGACTTTACAATTTTCTCATATTTTCAGTTCAATAGTGATTTCGATCACTTTCTACCCTTATTACCTCGGCCACCCTTATCACCACAACCCACACCTTATTACTTCGTGTTGCAGCACGCAACCCGATTCCACCGAACAATCACAATTCACAAACAACAACAACAACAACAACAATAATTCACAAGGAACAACAATAACAACAACAATTCACTAAGAATTTCCATAGCCATCAATACCATTTCCATCATATTCAACAACTCATAAGCAATTTAAGTCACAACGGTAATTGCCCATGACAAGCCATGTATGTTATTACAATGGTTTTTTCGATTGCATCAATTACGATTTCTTTCCATCATTTGTTTCCCAGCTCTTACCACATAAACACATTCACACACACACACATTTGGTTTATTGCCAATTACTTGCGCCATTATATCGGGAGACTTAACCACGAACACTCAAAGCATACCAATCACAAGAATTTCACAAAGAGTCCACATAGATATCACATTACCAAATAGTCGTACGCCAAACAAAGTGACTTTACAAAGGTCAAAGTTAGCCGTACATACCTGGAGTCGAATTTTTCTTTTTAACTTCTACTTTTAATTCACCCAACAGTCTAGTACCATCAATCTATTTCACAAGTTAACACATATATCTTAGAATCAAAGTTCACAAATACAGCCCAAACTTATTTATGTTATCAACCCCTCTTTTACAATTTTTTACTCCTACCCAGTTCCTCTTACTAGATTTTATATTTTAAAAGGCATGCATATACATTTTAATCCTTTATTTTCAAGAATAAATGCATGAGACTCCCTCCTTTATGTTTAAATATGAAAACCAATGAAAAAGGGTTGGGGATTTTACTTGCAAGAACGGGGATGAAGATAATTACTTTGAAATTTCCTAGCCCGGAAAATTTTGAAGAATTAAATTGATGAAGATGAACTTTCTCACTGAAGAACTCTCTCTTCCTTCTCTCTTATTTAGTATAGAAAAATCGTTAAAATGAGGGATTGGGGTGTTTTATTAAAAAGGGGGTCGGGTTTAGAATTTAGAAAAATTGGAGCCCGAGTCAGGTTTACGGTCGCACTTTGCGATCGCAGAGTGAAAATGCGGTCCGCATAATGGATTGCAAAAGTGCTCCAAAACTCTGAGCATTCTATTTGGGTTTGCGGCGGAAATGCGGTCCAAATACACGATTTGCGATCGCATAATGCACCGCATTTTTAACCTTAAATTTGACTGACACATTGACTCATTTTGCGATAGAAATGTGCTTTGCATATCAGTTATGAAATCGCATAATGGACCGCATTTTGACCTTAATTTTAACCAAACCACTGACTCAATCTGCGGCAGAAATACGGTCTGCATACTAGATTTACGACCGCATTGTGGACCGCATAATAGCACTTTTCTGGAAAACTTGATTCTTTGATTTTGCACATTCCCAACACATATTCGGAACTTGACACTACGAGCTACTAGGTTTTTAGAAAAAGTTTTCACGAGCCCTTACATAGAGGCTCTGTAGACATTGTGGGGGTTATGTATGGGTGTTGGATGGGTTAATTAACTTTGTTATAGCCCTATACTGTGGTTCGTCTATACTATGACTGTATGAAATATTGGAAACTTAGCCATGATTTAAGAATTGTGATATAAAAATGAACTAACAATGTTAAATGTTTGATTTTGCTATTGTCTTAATAAATGCAAGCATGGTTTCTTTAATCGTATTGAGTTGGGTAGAAAGTGTTAATAAGGCTTGCTCAGTTGGGTTCACTCAATCAAGAGCCAGTCGCACCTCCTAAGGTTGGAGCGTGACAAACTTTGTATCAGACTGACCATAACGAGTCCTGAAAGCCGTCTTAGGACTATCTAAATCCCTAATCTTCCATTGATGGTATCCCGATCTCATGTCAATCTTCGAGAATACCCTAGCACCTTGAAGTTGATCAAATAAATCATCAATACGTAGTGGTGGATACCTATTTTTGATGGTAACCTTGTTCAACTGCCTTTAGTAAATGCACATCCTCATAGAACCATCTTTTTTCTTCACAAATAGTATCGGTTCACCCCAAAGTGACACACTAGGACTGATAAAATCCTTATCAAGCAATTCTCGTAGTTGCTCATTGAATTCATTCAACTCTGATGGTTCCATGCAATATAGTAAAATAGAGATGGACTGAGTGCCCGACACCAGATCAATATAAATGGAAACCCGGTAGGTCTGTAAGAAACACATCAGAGAACTTCCTCGGTTTTGGAACTGACTCAACAGTAGGATTATCAACATTAATATCTCTCACGAAGGTCAAATACGCCAAACACCCTTCTCAACTATCCATTGAACCTTCAAAAATAAAACCACTCTAATAGAAGTGTGACTAAGTGAACCTCTCCACGCCAACCTAAGCAGCCCTAAAATCGCCAATGTCATGGCATTATTGCGACAATAAAGAATAACATGGTATAGAGATAGCTTCTCCATACCCAAAATCACATTAAAATTAACCATGCTAAGCAATAATAGATAAACTTTAGTTTCATAACCCCCAATTGTAACCATGCAAGACCGATATAGAAGATGTACCAAAACAGAATAACCCACTGGTGTAGATACATGAACATGATTATCAAGAGAACACGAGACATATCCAAATAACAAGAAAAATATGTGACACATAAGAATAAGTGGAACTAGGGTCGAATAACAGTGAGACATCACTGTGGAACACTGAAACAATGCCTACGATCACGACATCGGAGGCAACTACCTCTCGCCTGGTGAACAATGCATAGTAACAAGCCTATACACAACCTAACTATCTTCCCCCTCTAGGGTGACCTCAAACGGACTGACATCTCCTTTAACTGGATGTGCAGGTAGTGTAGCTACTATGTGCTCTATTGTGGGAAACTACTCAGCAGTCAGGGAAAATCCTTCTTGATATGACTCAAGTCTCAACACCCAAAACAACCTTTCATCTAGCGAGGTTGTTGACCCACCTGCAACTGACCCTGATAACCCAAATAACTTCCTTTGGAACCCTGAGCACACGAAGCATGGTAAGAACTTTGTGTAGGATATGCACCAAAATAATGACTGAACTAGGCGATAAATCTATGATTTGTAGATAATTGTTAAAAAATGGGAGATCAGGCGAGCTAACTGAGTGGGCCTAAAAGGATAACCTTTGCTTTGATATGACTAGCCTCCAAATAATGCACCACCAAAACCATCCGAACCACAGGGCCTTTTGGCCTCCCACTCCTCTCTCTCAAGCCTGCGAACATACATTAAGTGCCTAGCAATCTCAATTACCTATTCAAATCTAGAATCCATCTCAGACTCCTGGGCCATACCATATCAAAAACCATAGTCGAGGCCATCAATGAACCTCCTGATCATATACCTCTCAATATGGGCTAAAATTACTACATAGCGTGACAACTTTATGAATCTCATCTCGTTTAGGGTCACAGTTATTTCCTCCCGGCATAGAAAACTAAGAACTTATGTCATGTAAATGGTGTTGCGCCAGCTAGTCTACCTAACTCATTGGTTTTCCACCATATGTATGTTACGCGCATTAGCTGAAAACTAGTAATGTCAACTCTATTGGAGTCCACAAGCCCCGTTGTGCAAAGAATCTGTGACACTGATCAAGAAATCATGAGAATTCTATAACTATCCTCCACTGAACTGGGGAGGAAGAAGCCTCTAGGATCGCTCTACTCTCATCTGCTATGTTTCAGTCGAAGATGGTCCAACCCCAGCCTGCGCTGCAATAACTGGTTGCACAGGAAAAAACTCGACGTCTGATAACCTGAGCTTGCTGCTCTAGTGTACGAACGGCAAGAGTCTGGGCTCCTCCCCTGTCTTGTGAGGTAGCTAGTGTAACTCGTATCATACCTGCCTAAGCCAAGCTCATATACACAATCAAGATCTGGTCCAATGCAACAGGTATCATTGATGTTTGAGCTTGTCTAACCGACTCAAAAATATCGTAATCTACTCCTCTATTGGAGCAACTGCTGAATCCATAGGTGTTGCTCTGTAGCTCATGCCCCACCTCGATCCCGACCCCATGTGACCCTAAGTGGAGGAACTAGTGCCTGCCTATCTGATCTAGCTAAATGTGTCCTCACCACTTGTAAGAGAATAGAAGAGTGAAGGTTCAAAATTTGAAAATAACAAATCCTCATGGAATAATGAAAGAAGGAAATCTTTTTCCTAACAGTTCGAGAGCCTTCTAAAGATAAGTAAAGACGTCTTTGTACTTATCTGCAGGACTCTACTACACTTGCTAATGACTCATAGATCTTATAAACCTAGGGCTCTGATACCAACTGGTCACAATCCAAAACAACCAACCGATCATGATGGCCCCTAACTCAATTGCTAGAAAGCCAAACATAACAAAAGCAGAACAAGATAACAGAATTAATGGAAATAATATAAATTCAAAGCCAACTGACATAAATAACTGCGTCAATACATAAAATCCCCTAGAACTACTAAAAGAGAGTCATGAGTTCTAATATAGATGTACAAGACTGGAATATAAAATGAAATAATGAAAAGAGACACCAAAGGCTACGGTCAAGATATTTGGAGTATTTTGCTTAGTCCTTCACGGTATAAATTTTCTCGCTATAGTAATATCAGTTGTTCCTCTTAAAGTCATGATTTATTCTTTATTCAAAAGAATTTTCCATGTAAAAATCTTGGTTTCGTTATCACTCTTTTATTCTTGTTGCTTATCTTATCCCTGTGCTATATAGTTATTCTACTTTTATAGCCATAAGATATTATTTGTATGGGTTATTTATTCCCAACAACTGGTATCAGAGTACATGTTTTGCTCGTTCGTAGATATACTATTTACGATTCATAGTACTATACTCGCTAAAAAAACATCCAGAGTAAAGTACAATGTAATAAAAATTTACGTATATAGCAATTTCTCAACATGATAAAGAAGGATGAGGGATCTTCTCAACCAATAAAGATTATACCAGGCACTGGATGATGATGCCAAGAAGCCTGAAATCATCAAAGCGAATACTGGGCTGACTTAGATTAAAAGTCTACTAGTGCAATCAGGTTGCACTTTTTCAGGTAATAAGCTAAATAACATCATTGATAAAGGCACTATATGCGATATCTGGAAAAGGTTAAAAATCCTGTATGTGTCCAAAATGCTGACATATAACTTTACACATGGGTAGAGATACAAAATATTATCATATTTAAATTTGCTTAACAGAATAATCTCGTATATTTCCAATATCGGAGTAAAGATTGGGAAGAAGATAAATACATCTCGTTCTTCAACTCATTGCCATCTTTCTATGATATTTTGACAACTATTATCCTACACGGTAAAACCATTATTGGGTCGAAGGATGTCTCATCGGCTCTTCTACTCAATGAGAATATTAGAAAGAAGCCTGAAAATCATAGACAAACTCTCATAACAGAAGATAGAGGAAGGAGTTACCAGAGTGGTTTGAGCAACAATGAAAGATATGGAGATCATGAGAAGTCCAAAAATCGATCCAAATGAAGACCTTAAAATTGCTACAATTGTGATCAACCAGGTCATTTTAAAATAGATTGCTCAAATTTAAGAAAGCTCAATAATAAAATAGTGGCCAGAAGAATGAAGATAACACAACCACCACAGTACAAAAGAATGATAATATTGTTTTCCTCATAGAAAAGGAAGAGGAATGTATGCACTTGACAAGTCTAGAGTCGGAATGGATGGTTGATACAACAATATCTTATCATACCACACATATAAAAGATTTTTTTTGTATATACATATGTGATGATCCAAAAGGTCATCTTATGATTTAAAATAAAATTCAATGATCTGAGGCCTTCAAAACCTCATTTTATTCCTCCTCAATTTGCATGCAGAGTCCGAGCGTGTTTCCGGAAAGATTTTATGTGGAAAATTGATGAAATAATAATTTTTGTACCTAAAAAGTTAATTTTTGTTCACTTCAGTCAACGTTTTAGGTAAACGAAACCGAACCCATATTTTGATGGTCCCAGTGAGTCCATAGTAAAATAATGGACCCGGGCATAGGCCCAGAATTGAATTCCGAGGTCCTTAGCCCGAGAAATAATTTTTTGATGAAAATTGTAAGACTAAAATTATTATGATTTTATGAATTTGGTTAATAGTTGATCTTGTTGGTATCCGGTATGTATATTGGCTTCGAAGTCCAGTACAAGTTCTTTATTATATTTATACCTTATCTGTGAAATTTGGTGAGAAACGAAACTGATTTAGTGTGATTTGGACCTTCGGTTAAGAAAACAGAAGTTTTTGAACTGTCTTGAAAATTTCATGCAATTTGGTGCTAAATTTTAAAATTTACCTATGCGCTGCTAATTCATCTGTCTTTGAGTGTTCCATTCCTATTCTTAATATATTTTTCCCTACCTTAACTGCTACATTTTTATTGATATTTCCATGTCTAATTGCTAATTATCAGGTATTGTTTTCGTTGTTAAAAGTATTAGATATTACGTGGTTTCTTGGGTTCATTTTATTGGTTTAAGCTTGCTATCAGTGTTTATTAGTATGCTTTTGGTTGGTTTCGCTGAGTAACATAATTCGAGTGAAGTTTCATAATTTTACTATTTTCCATTTGTTTTAGTTGAAGTTAAACAACATAAGGATTTTTGAGCAAAATTATGTAATTTATGTTCTTATTGTGTGATTGCTATTGATATAGTGGGATCAGGTTGCATGCCTTAACACGGGGAATAAGGGTGATATATTAAAGAAGAATAAGGGTGAAATGTGATTATCTTTTCGAATCGGATTGCGCACCGCAACAAGAGAAATAAGGTTGATATATTGAGGATTGATAATGGTGGATTGTCATTGTACAGTGGGATTAGATTTCATGCTGCAATAGGAAAAATAAGGGTGGATTGATACGGAGTAATAAGGGTGAATGTTCGTATTGTAATGGATTATATTGTGGAATTGGGATGCACGTTGCGTCAGTTTATTGTTTATGTATCCTTATTCTGTTGTGATGTTATTCTGCAATTTTATCTCTCACTTAAGGATTGGTTATAGTTGGGTACTGATAAGATATTTGAGTTCTGTATTCATTTTTGTTGCAAGTTACTATTTCATTTTGTCCCGTACTTCCTTTTTTGCTTTATTACATACTATATGCAAGTTATAGTGTAATTTCCCCACTTTATCCTCATCACTACCTCGTCGAGGTTAGGCTCGGCTCTTACTAGTACATGGGGTCAGTTGTATTAATATTTTACTCTGTACTTTCTGTGCATATTTCGTAAGGAGAAGTGGTTGATTGAGAGATTGGCTGTAGGTTTAGAATTTAAAGACCCAAGGTAGTCGTGTTGGCTTCCGCAGGGTTGGGAGTCCCCTTCTACATTTCTACATTTCCGTTTTTCCTTCATTTCAAAATGATGTAATTTCTTTCAGACCAATATTTGTAATAATTCATTGTATGTTCGTGGTTTGAGACACTAAATTTTCCGTAGTAACAGTTATGGTAATAGATAACAAGTTATTTACGTACTTATGTATTTATTTCAACTTGATTTAGTTTTGTTAATTTTTATCTATGAAATACAAAGGAAACAGCTGAATAAAACACTAACGTTGGCTTACCTTATGAGTGTGATTTTAGGCACCATCACCGTCCCGATGGTGGGGAATTTTGGGTTGTGACAAGTTTGTATCAGAGCACTAGGTTGCCTAGGTTTCACAATATATGAATAAGGTAGATAGATTCTGAGGGATTAGTACGAACACGTCTCTGCTTATCCCCCAGATGCTACAGAGTTTAGGAATAATTTCACTTCTATTATTCTCTGTCGCGCGATTTGATGTATCAACGCTAATTGAATTCTTTACTCTTGTTCCTTCATAGATGGCGAGAATACGTATCGCTTCTTCAGTTGAGCAGTAGCTAGGGCCCCCAGTGGCAGCTCCTACGAGGGGCAGAGGATGAGGCCGAGGCCATGCTAGAGGCCGAAGCAAGGGCAGGGCTCAACCCAGAGCTCGAGCAGCAGTACCAACGGCGAAGCCTCAAGTAGAGTTTGATGAGGAGGCTCCAGCCCGAACAGTTCCAACATGGCCAGCTCAGTTTCCCTAAGGGTTCATCGCTACCCCGGTACTTTAGGATGCTTTGGTTTGTCTAATGGGCCATATGGAGTGTGTTGCTCATGACGGCACATTTCCTATAGCACCAGCCATCTCTCAAGCCGGGGGAGGAGTCCACACTCCCACTACCCATACTCCGGAGCAGATGGCTCCTCAGGTTTAGATTCTAGCAGCTCAACTCATTGGGGTAGTTCTGCTGGGTGTTGTAACACATACCGGTAATGGATCAGCTCTGTCTTCTAAAGCTTTGTGGAGATTGGATAGGTTTACTGAGCTTTTCACTACTACCTATGGCGGTACATCTTCACAGGATCCCCAGGACTATCTGGACAATTGTCACAAGGTATTATGGAACATGGGGATAGTGGAGACCAATGGGGTCTAATTTGCTTCCTTTCGTCTGTCAGGTTCTACTAATAAATGGTGGAGGGATTATTGTTTGGCCATACCAGCTGGGTCACCGGCCCTTACTTGGCACTAGTTTTCTCAGTTATTTCTTGAGAAGTATCTTCCTATCAATGAGAGATAGGACTATCGGAGGTAGTTCAAGCACTTTTAACAAGGTTCTATGACTATCACTTAATACGATACTAGATATGTTGATTTGGCCCGTCATGCTCTTCTTATAGTTCCTACTGAGAGAGAGAGGGTGGGGAGGTTTATTGAGGGATTTGCTCGGCCTATCAGATTGCAGATGGCTAAGGAGACAAAGAGTGATATTTCTTTCCAAGATGCAGCCAATATGGCCAAACGAGTTGAGATGGTTTTATCTTAGAGGAGTAGTCAGGGGCTTGACAAGAGGCCTCATCACTACAGTGGATTTAGCTGGGCCTCATCTGGAGGCCAGGTTACCTTTTTTAGGGGCCATCCTCCCAGGCCGTTTCATTCAGCACTTCAGACATCCCATGGAGTTTTAGGGAGTCGTGGTCGTTATATACCTCATTCAAGGCAGCCAACTTATAGTGCACCGCCAGCTTCTATCAGAGCACCTCCTCTTTAGATTTATTATCGTGGTCAGTCGACCCATCAGGGTTAGTCTCGGCTTTCATGGCCGTAGTATTAGGATGGATGTTTCGAGTGCGGTAAGTATGGGCATACCCGGAGGACCTGTCCGAGATTAGTGGGTGTTCAGTCACATTATCAGGGTTCTCATGCCATGATTCCGGTACCGCCCGCTCATCCAAATAAAGGTAGGGGTCAAGGAGCCAGAGGTAGACATCAGGCTGCTAGAGGTGGAGGCTAGCCAATAGGAGGCGATCCTAGTGACAAGGTTCAGAGTGGTGCGGCCCAGCCCTGATGTTATGCTTTCCCAGCCAGGCCTGAGGCTGAGTCATCAGATGTTGTTGTCACAGGTACTGTTTCGGTTTGCAATAGGGATGCTTCAGTTCTTTTTGATCCAGAGTCTACATAATCCTATGTGTCATATTATTTTGCTTCATATTTGGTTGTGTCTCATAATCCTTTGAGTGCTCTTGTGTATGTGTCCATACCGGAGGTGGAGTATATTGTTGTAGGTTGTATCTATAATTCATGTGTGGTTATTATTGGGGGTCTTGAGACTAGCGTAGACCTCCTGCTTCTCGACATGGTTGAATTCAATGTTATTTTGGGGATGGATTGGCTGTAACCTTATCATGCTATATTGGACTGTCATGCCAAGACCGTGACCTTAGCCTTGCTGGGTTGCCTTGATTTGAGTGCAGGGGGATTCCTGGTCGTTCTACCATCAGGGTTATCTCTTATATGAATGCTCGGCGTATGGTAAAGAAGGGGTGTTTGGCTTATTTGTCTTATGTTCGTGATTCTAGTGCGAAGATTCCTTCCATGGATTACGTACCTATGTTCGGGAGTTTCTAGAGGTGTTTCCTGCAGACCTCCCAAGGATGGTACGCGACAGGGATATTGAATTTTGTATTGATTTGGTTCCGGGAACTCAGCCCATTTCTATTCCACCATACCGCATAGCCCCGCCAGAGTTGAAAGAATTGAAAGAGTAGTTGCAAGATTTTCTTGATAAGGGCTTTATTAAACCTAGTGTCTTGCCTTGGGGTGCGCCAGTGTTGTTAGTGAAAAAGAAGAATAGATCGATGAGGATGTGCATAGACTATCGGCAGTTGAACAAAGTCATTATCAATAATAATTATCCTTTAGCGAGGATTGATGACTTGTTTGATCAGCTTCAGGGTGCCAAGGTATTTTCGAAGATCAATTTGAGGTCTTTCTACCATCATTTGAGTGTTAGGGCATCCGATGTCTCAAAGACATGTTTGCGGACTCGGTATGGGCATTATGAGTTTCTAGTGATGTCATTTTGGCTGACAAATGCTCCATCAGCATTTATGGATTTGATAAACCGGGTGTTCAAGCCCAATTTGGATTCCTTTGTGTTTGTTTTTATTGATGATATCTTGAACTACTCCTGCAATCTAGAGGAGCATGAGCAGCATCTTGGGATCGTTTTTCAGCCTCTGAGAGACCGCCAGTGATATGCTATGTTTTCGAAATGTGAATTTTTTTTTAGTTTAGTTGCTTTCTTAGGTCACGTTATATTAGTAGAGGGTATTTAGGTTGATCCTAAGAAGATTGAGGCCGTTCATAATTAGCCTAGGCCTACTTCAGCCATAGAGATCCATAATTTCTTGGGATTTGTGGGTTATTACCATTGGTTTTGGAGGGGTTTTCATATATAGCAGCCCCATTAACTAGGTTGACTCAGAAGGGTGCCCCGTTCAGATGGTCAGTCAAGTGCGAGGCGAGCTTTCAGAAGCTCAAGACTGCTTTGACTACGGAGCCGGTGTTAGTAGTGCCCCCAAGTTCAGGGCCCTATATAGTATATTGTGACGCATATCAACTCGTACTTGGTGTGGAATTAATGCAGGGTAGTAAGGCTATTGCATATGCTTCACAGCAGCTGAAGGTTCACAAGAAGAATTATCCAGTTCATGACATAGAATCGGCAGCCATTGTTCACGTGCTAAAGATTTGGAGGCACTATTTATATGGCGTGTCGTGTGAGGTTTTAACGGATCATAAGAGTTTGTAGTATTTTTTCAAGCAGAAGAAGTTCAATTTAAGGCAGAGAAGTTGGTTGGAGCTATTAAAAGACTATGATATCACCATCTTGTATCATCCTGGGAAGGACAATGTGGTGGCCGATGCTTTGAGTGGGAAGTCAGCCAGTATGGGTAGCTATGCATACATTCCAGTCAGTGAGAGACCGCTTACATTAGATGTTCATGACATAGCCAATCGGTTCGTGAGGTTGGATGTTTCTGAGACCAGTCGTGTTTTAGCTTACACAATCGCTCGGTCTTCCTTGTTTGAACATATCAGGGATTGGCAGTATGATGACCCTTATTTACTTGTCCTTAGGGACACACTGTGGCATGGTGATGCCAAGAAGGTTACGGTTGGAGATGATGGCGTTTTGAGGATGCATGGTCGTGTTTATGTGCCTAATGTGGATGGACTTCATGAGTTAATTCTAGAGGAGGCCCACAGTTCTAGGTACTCTATTCATTCAGGCGCCGCAAAAATGTATCAGTACTTGCGGTAGCATTACTGGTGGAGGAGATTGAAGCTACATATAGTTACATTTGTAGCTCGATGTCTGAATTGTCAGCAAGTAACGTACGAGCATCAGAGGCCAGGTGGTTTGCTTTAGAAGATAGAGATTCTTGAGTGGAAGTGGGAGCTTATCACCATGGATTTCATTATTGGACTCACACGAACTCAGAGGAAGTTCGATGCGGTTTGGGTTATTAAGGATAGGCTGACCAAGTCAGCGTATTTCATTCTTGTGGCAGTTTCCTATTCTTCGGAGCGATTGGCAGATATTTATATCAGTGGGATCGTTCATGTTCATGGTGTGCCCATGTATATCATTTCTGATCGAGGTACGCAGTTTACCTGGCATTTTTGGGGGGCAGTACAACTTGAGTTGGGTACGCGGGTCGACTTAAGCATATTATTTCATCCTTAGACAGATGAACAGTCCGAGCATATTATTTGGATCTAGGAGGATATGCTCTGCGCCTTTGTTATTGACTTAGGAGGTTCTTCGGATTAGTTCTGGCGGTTAGCAGAGTTTGCCTACAACAACCGCTATCAGCCGAGCATCTAGATGGCTCCCTATGAGGCATTATATGGTAGACGGTGTCGATTGCCAGTTGGATATTTTGAGCCAAGGGAGGCTCGGTTATTAGGTACATATTTAGTGCAGGATGCCTTGGATAATGCTAAGATCATTTAGGATAGACTTCGTATAGCTCAGTCCAGGCAGAAGAGTTATGCTGACCGTAAGATTCGTGATATGGCGTTCATGTTCGGAGAGAGTGTGTTTCTTCGGGTGTAACCCATGAAGGGTGTGATGCAGTTTGGGGAGAAGGGCATGTTAAACCCTAGGTTCATCGGGCCTTTTGTAATTCTTGATCGAGTGGGAGAGGTGGCCTATAGGCTTGCATTGTCCCCAGGTTTATTAGCGGTACATCTAGTGTTTCATTTTCCCATCCTTCAGAAGTATCACGGCGATCCATCCCACGTGTTAGATTTAAGCACTGTCCACTTGGACAAGGATTTGGCATACCAGGACGAGCTGGTAGCTGTGAGCACGTAATTTTTGCCCTATATGAGAATCACTCCCAAAAATTCAAAAAATAAAATAATTTTGCTTGTTTGCAATTGTTATGAATTTTGTGATATTTTTAGTAATTGTGTGCATTTGTGTGTGAATGTTTATTTGTTTAAATTAATGAAAATACAAAAATATGTTGCATTTGCATTTAAGATTTAATTTTACAATTAGGAGTAATTAAGTTCGTCTTACTAAAATAAAAAACCACAAAAATAATGTACTTTGAATTTTTAGCATTTAATGTCCAAATTATGTGATTTTATTTTTAATTGGTGTTTAATTGTATGTGATAATTATTATTAAGAGTTAATCAGTAGTTTTAAGTTAAATTTGGTTTTACAATTTAATTTAAGATTTTTAGGACTTTAGTTTTGAAAAAGAAATTAAAAAATGAAGGAAAAGAAAAAAAATAGGAAGAAAATTGGACTGGACCAGGCCCAAATTCCATCCCAAAACCAGCCCAAATTACCCTCCTACCCGGTCCAAATCGTCCAGTCTCAAAAACAGGTGAAACGACGTAGTATGATGGTCAAACTACGTCGTTTCAATAGCAATCAATCCCAACTGTCCATTTGATCCTAATCCGACGGTCCAAAATCCCTAAACATCACCCGTTACATAACCCGACTCGTCTCCCACACCCGGTCCGCCCTGTTACCACACCAAATGACACAGTTTCTTTTTAGTGAAAGGATCCAGGCCGTTGATCTTAATTGATCCAACGGCCAGGATCAAATCCCTTGCCCCGTATATAAGTAACTGAACACACCCCATGCCCCCCTCAGAATACCCTACCCTCGTCATCTCTAAGCCTTTAGAGACCAGACGAATCCTCCGCCCCTACCACCGTGCTCCACCCACCGGAAATTTCCTCACGGCGGTTCCAGTGGTCCAAACGCCTCCATCTTCACACCATAGAACCCCCTTTACCTCCCCATTCCAAATCCCTGAACCTTAGCCCTCAAATCCCAGCTGGTGTCTTCGAATCTTCAATCGAAGAGTCAGCCAAAACCCTAATCCATGCAATGGCCACCAAACTTACACCCCTTGACCCTTGGAGCTCACTCACCACTAGAACACCATTGGTTTCCTTCGAATCCCGACCCCCCTCCTCGAATATCGATTTGAAGACATGAACCCTAGCGCCGCCACAGGATCCTTTGGTGGCGGCGCCAACCCTAAACCACCGCAAATCAACACCAGTTGACCACCCAAACCCCCTTGTCCCAAATCCCATGCCAGTTCCACTCGAATCAAGCCGGAACTTGACGAATCTTAAATCAACCGGACGAACCATAGAAGAACCAAAAACTGGGAATCAATCCAAAAGGGAAAAATTGAGGTCGTGACCAACCTTAGTCGTGTGTTCTCAGTCGAGAACACTCGATTAAGGTCTGTTTCAACTTCAAACATAAGTGGAAGTTTCGACTAAAAGAAATGGGAGATGGGTCTGAAATTTTGAGGTATTTCTTCTCTTTTTCTTGTTTTTATTTTTTGTTGTTGTTTATCTGTTTAAGTTTCATTGTAATTCGTCATTTTTGTCAATTGATTGTTCCTCCTTCTTCGGACCTTTTTCTGGTCCAGGTTTACTCTGTCAATTAGCATATGTTATAAATTGTTGAGTCGATTAAACAGTTTCGTTGATTAGACCGTTCATGTTTAGTAGTTGTCATCGTTATTTAATGTCAATTGTTGTTCTCAGCTTCAGGGCTCCATTCAGTATAGTGTCAATGTCCCTTCATTTCTTATCTAAGATAATTGTGATTTTGTTCCCAATATAGTTAGTTTATTCCCATGTATCTGTGTGAATCAATTTTGACCTTACCAGTCCGATTATTGTCCTGATTCATTGAATCCTTTATCTTTGCTTTGATGCTATTTGATCTAATTTGAGTAGTTTAAATTGTTGATTGAGTTTGATGAGGTGAATCATAATGTTGTTGTTTGGGGTCTGATTCGAATCTGATTTTGGTTTAAATTTAGTTTTGGTGTGCTAGTGTTAATTTGGAGTTAGTTTAATGTGATTAATTAGTTAATTGGTAGGTTTGTTATTAGTTATAGCTGATGGGATTTAATTTGGAAAGGGGGAATGATGGTTGGATTAGTGCTTTACTGAGTTGGAAAAGTTAGAAGTAGCATGGGGAATTAATTAAATAGGTTGCCCATACACGCATGGAATTAATAAAAGAAAAGACAAAGGTTAGTGGGGGACAAGTGAATTAAAAATGAACAAGACATAGAGTAATGGGGGAAAAGGAATATCATGGGCAGAAAATACTTTCTTAATTAGCTTAATGCTCCTAAGAGCTGGAAAGTTAATGGAGTTTGAGTATAATATGAGAGAGGTCTGGACAGAATAAGGGGACTGGTTTTTGCAGAGATAGAGGGCAGTCCCTGGAGATTCTTAGAGCCTAAGACAATAGGGTTTGAACACATTGATACATAGAGAGCTTTAAAAAATACAAACACTAAGAGAGGAAAAAGAAAAATGGTTAAGAGGATTCAGATTCTTAGAGACAGGGCTTGGGGACTTCTTTGAGCATTTCTCTGAAGTCTTAAACCTTTTTGAAAGAAAAGGGGGCTCTTATTTGTCAGTTGAAAAAGTACAGAGAGATAGAGAGTTGGTCTGTTTTGGGGGTATAAGAAAGAATTGAAAGAAAAGGGTTACTGTTCCATTGTTTTCTGGATAAAATTTGGGGTTCTAGACACTGATTTCTACTCCCTGTTGATTGCTGGACCTATTTTGAAGTCTATTGATTCTGCTTTTGAGTTTATTCGAGTTCAATAGAGTGTTTGTGGCTGTTTTGTTGTTGCTGTTTTGTTTTCTACAACTTTCTAGGCTATTGTTTGTAGCTGTTGTGATCTCTGTTCATTGCTGTTGACCTCTCACTCTTCTCATCCTGTTTCAATTTCCAGGTATCACCTTCAATCTCGTATGAACTGTGAAGGAGTCATTGTAAATGTGATGTTGAAGAGTTGAAATTGACAAATGTAGTTGAATTAGCTTTATGAAATCTTCCTGTCCTGTTTCCATTTCATATATGTAGGACATTTTGTTAAATGGATAGCTTTTATGAAAATGGATTCATAATTGGTTGATTTGTTGTCCAGACTTTCGTGATAGCATAAATATCAGTTAATTCATTTAAGTTTTTCAAGCTAAAACTGAAGTTCGTATTGGTTCAATGGTTATTGGCCTTCAGTTTTTGATTATTTAAATTGATTCATAGTATAGTTGTTAATCATTTTTAGTGATCGTGTTTGTCCTATTATACTTGTTAGTAGGAGTTCATGGCTTATCAATCTCGCTCAAGTAAGTGTCCGAATTTAATTGGCATAAGAACCTAGAGTGATATTCTCAATGTTAGTATCAGAATGTGATCAACACCTTTAATAATGCCATGACATGTTTAGCCTGGGAATGAAGCTGAATTTGAAACATGTAATATTTTTCCACTGGGCAAACACATGCTAGTTCATTACTGAATACCTTTAGGTTAACTCGAATAGATTTCAATAAATACTTGGTTTAATTGAATTAAGATTGTGGTTTGGTTTAACTGGGCCTCAATGTTTAAACAGACGGCCCAGGTCTTATTTTAACCATGTATTCCTCTTGGACCTGGGCCAAGGCTTGTGATGGGCCATTCTTTTGAGGTAGGCCCAAATGCAACTTTCCTTCCATTGTGCTTTAATCGAGTAATAAGTTAATTAGGACTCTTACTTTATTTTAGAGACAAATAAAAAAACTAGAAAAGCATAGTTCTTTTAGGATTGGCCTTTTAAATAATAAAGTGAGATGAGCCTCGCCAAGGTAAATGCATAAATTGCGGGGCCCTCAATAAATGGTTATAATAATTGCTTAGATTTCGGGATGGGCCGTCTAGCGGATTTCACGGCCTTCCCAAAAGATAATTACGCGTTAGTCTCTTTAGGCGCGTGTTTAATAAATTTACCTTCTTAAACTCGGGTGCACATTATATGTGACCCAAATCCAAATCTCAACGGAGTCGAAATATGTCAATAACCACGGGTTCATTGATATGACGTGGTTCGAGATGTGTTTTCACGACATTGCAATTCTCATTAAAAATAATAATAAAAGCGATGAAGAGTTAAAATTTGCACACAAGTTTAACATGTATTAAAATCAGATAATTTAGCCAAATATAATAGTTGAGCGGCCGTGCTAGAACCACGGAACTCGGGAATGCCTAACACCTTTTCCCGGGTTAACAGAATTCCTTACTCGGATTTCTGGTGCGCAGACTGTTAAACCGAGTCAATAATTTCCTCGATTCGGGATTCTAAACTAGTGACTTGGGATACATTAAATCTCCCAAGTGGCGACTCTGAATCTTTGATAATAATCCCGTTTCGATTGTCCTTTAATTGGAAAAACTCCCCTTATTACACCCTTGCGGGTGTGGTAGGTAAAAAGGAGGTGTGACAGCTCTGTCGACTTTACTGGGGACAATACCCAGAACTTTTGGTTCAAGGTTCAGAATTCGTGCTTAGAATAATTATTGTGTTTGGCTTTATCTGCTTTGTTATATGATTGGGCTTAAATGTGCAAATGATGCTTTTTATCGCTTTGACATAATTTGAACTGTATATATAAACTGTGCCGAAACATTCTCTTCTTACCTCCGGGGATGTGCTTACTGGTAAGACTCCCTATTCTGTTAGTGTCATACCTTGAAATAAGAAAGAGGATCGGAAATGTTACTAAGACGGCTGGCCTTTTAGTTCACGAAAAGTAGCTCCTTCCTCGACTCGAGTTGTCCGCTCGGGTACACAGTCTAGAACACATGCCCAGGTTTTGAACCTAGAATAACTTGACTTCATGCCGGATCCCTAGTAGGAACGCTTATCTGCATCATGTGCATTTGACTTAGGGGACTCAATACAGGGATTGGGTCCGTCTAGGACAGGCAACCTGAAATGAAAAAGACCATCCTGCTACATCCTGTTTGTTTTATGCGTTCATTTGCTTCAGACTTGCATGCTGACCGGCTTTTTGAATATTGTAAAATTGAAAAAAGAAAAAAAAGGAAAATAGCAGTGTGGAAAGATAATTACCTATTTTTTAGAGAAAACCAGTGTTCGAATAATGTCGGAACTCCGCCGAAATTTTGAAAAAAAACAAACAAAAAAAAGAGGGGAAGGAAATGGAAAAGAAAAATTTCTGTTCTCAAAAATGGTTTGTCTTGTTGGTCGAGAAAAACTAAAGAGTTTTATTTTCAAATAGTTTGTTGAAAAGAAAATACAAAGACAGTATTGTCTTCCGAAAAAGTGTATTTGTCAATAAAAAGAGTCTTGTCTCCGAAATAAGTAGTTTTATTACCCGAACTATGCCGGTTTGATTCTCACAGGGTGTGAGATACGTAGGCAACCCTCATCGGGTCCAACTTCCCCTTTGTTGCAAAAAGAGCCAAAAAATGTCAAATTTTAATTTTCGTCATAAATAAGTCGGGTGATGCCGCTCTTGTCAAATATAGCCGAATGTTCCTGAAAGGGACGCCGGAAGGCTGACTTTGCATAAACGGCCACCTTTGGTCATTTTTTAGGTTTTTGGCCGGTTGACCCACACAGCCTTAAAATCTTCGTTCCCGAGGAGCTAAAAGGTCGTGTTTGCAATATCGGTTTTCTATTTTTGAAAAAACGAGAAAAAGAGTCATAAATAAGTCAGGTGATGTCGTTTTTTGTCAAAAATAGCCGAATGTTCTCGAAAAGGATGCCTGAAGGCTGATTTTGCATAAACAGCCACCTTTGTTCATTTTTAAGGTTTTTAACCGGTTAGCCCACACAGCTTTAAAATCTTCGTGCCCGAGGTGCTGAAAGGCCATGTTTGCAAAACCATGTCTTTTATTTTAATTTGAAAAACAAGAAAAAGAGTCAATGGGCAAGTGAATACCGTTGTGATTTTTGGTCAAAATAAGTCGAGCCAGCTTCGGCAGTGTATTGAACCGTTCTTACCAAGATAGCCTTAGAGTATCTTTCAGTTGTCGAAAGGCTGTTTTCATAAAAGAACGGATAAGTTTGTGAAGTAAAATAATCCTCCCTGGCCTCAAAATTCATGTGAAATTTGGAAGGGGCCACGCTTGCAAAAACAGCCATTTGTTTAAAATTGGCAGATAGGGAAGGAATCTGTCAGTTTGTTTTTAAGTTTGTATTTGTTTTTATTAGACTAGGTGGGTGGTTTAATTTTCGAATCTGTATTTTGTCTTTCCTTCAAAGCCTTTTAGTTCGGTAAGTTTTTAAATTTTTTTTTCAAAGTTTGTTTTATTATGAAAAATTGAAAATTCCAAAAATAATTTATTGTTGTTTTGCATTTATGTCAGAACTACGCACGGTCGGATTCATGCGGGGACATGATACGTAGGCAATCCACATAAGATTCGACCACCACCACTAAAAAAAACAAACAAAAGTGAAATATGTTGATTATAATAAGGACTGACTGAGTACATTCTAACATGTGTTTGAATTGTGAATAACGTTGAGGTGGTCGGTTTTTGGCAAGCGGACAACACAAGATCCGAGGAAAATGATAACTGACATCGAAACTATTACAAGTGCTCAAGAGACTCAGGGTTAGAGAGTTCAGCTAGAGTCCACCGTGATTGAGAAGAATAGAGTACCGAAACAGAAATTGACTGAAACATGTCAAGCATGGGCCAATGGTCGAGGAGAACCCCGTCCCAAGTCACAATTTGCTACACAACAAGAGCGCCACTCATATTAGTTTGATCCTCCGGCAAACATTGAGAAGCCTGCCCGAAAGATGATACAGGAGGAAATAACCCAAAGAATGAAATTATTAGAACAACGGTTGAAAAACATGCAAGGGTTGGAAGGTCAAAAGAGTGTTGCCTTTAGAGATCTATGTATGTTCCCCGATGTCCACTTGCCGCCTGGTTTCAAGATTCCCAAATTTGAAAAATACGATGGACGTGGAAACCCTATGGCCCACTTGAAAAGGTATTGCAATCAACTAAGAGGTATGGGAAGAAACGAAGAATTGCTAATAGCTTATTTTGGGGAAAGTCTTACGGGAGTAGCATCTGAATGGCTTTTGGATCAAGATACATCTCGCTGGTACGTCTGGAATGACATGGCATAGGCCTTTGTCAAACAATTCCAATACAACATCGACAATGTCCTAGACCACATTTCCCTTTCAAACCTGAAGAAGAAACCAAGTGAAAGTTTCAGGGAATATGCCCTCAAATGGAGAGAGCAAGCAGCTCAAGCTAAGCCACACATGGATGACCATGAGTTAATTATTGTCTTCCTTCAGGCTCAAGAGCCGGATTACTTTCAAAACATGATGTTCGTATTTAGCAAATCCTTCATGGAAGCAATCAAAATGGGAGAAATGGTAGAGAACGGTCTTAAGACAGGCAGAATTATAAGTCAAGCGGCTCTCAAAGCTACAGCTCAGGCTGTCCAAATTGAATCTGGTGACACGAATGGGAGGGATGAAGAAATCATGATGACATCAGGGTCAAAAAGAGGTCCCAGAAGAGCGCCTCGAAGGTATGCCATCCTCATCAATCTTTCCATGACTCTCCTGGGCATCACTATCCATCTCAGAACCCACCATACTCCGTTGATTCACCCCAGTATGATGTCCAGCCATCAAAACGCCCAAGAAAGCGAGCACGAGCATCACAAAATCTCCACCAGCCTCTGCAAAATTTTCAAGTACCTTATAACCCATGTCCACGCTAGGGGTACAGAAGGGAACAAAAGTTGAATGATAGTTTTACACCAATAGGAGAGTCCTATGCAAGCTTATTTGAGAAGTTAAAACAACATGACATGATTGCACCCATTCCTCCAAATAAGGTAGACCGACGTGCAAGAAGCTTTGACCCATCTAAAAGGTGTGAATACCACTCCAATGCTCGGGGGAACAATATGGAAAGTTGTCGGGATTTGAAAAGGGAAATAGAAAGAATGATTCAAGAAGGGGTGATTGTGAACAACGTCAGTGACAGGGAGCACGTGAATCCTCTCGGGGATGTATTGACTAAAGTTGAAGATGTTGAAGCAGTTATTAATCTTGGAAATATTGATGCAAATCTCAGTGGCTAAGATGTCGCGCTTGGTAATTGGGAAGACACTCCATTCCTTGGTCAGTCGGAGTAGAGTTTTTGGTGTTTCATTTTGTTGTCATTTCTGTTGTCCGGATTATTCTTAGGGTTGTAATCCGGATATTGTCTTGTGTCAAAACCCTCTTATCCTTTCATTATTGTCTAGCTTGTTTAGCATAGTGGCTTGTTTAGTTTTGTCCAGGTTCGTTTTGGTTTATTCCAGGGTGGCACTCTGGTTTGTTTTGCCTGTGTTTTTATACGAACCGTTTCACCGTTTGTCTAATGCGAATTTCGGTCTTTTATTATTTCCAGTCATTTTCTTTGTTTTTCTTTATCCTTTTGTTGTGTCTTTTGTTCAATGTCGATTCTAGTGACATAACATGCGCGCACAATTAAAGACTAACCTCAAAAGTTAATCATAAAACCATTGGGAGATGATAGGGACACTTAACGAAAATAAAAATAGTTTAAGATCATTTGAAGCGCGAACCATGTGGAACTGGGGGCGGATAAAACATAAAGCAACTGTAAAAGCAAGTTGACCAAATTGACAGGGGCCGTTCATGATAATGTTGCCCAAATGGTTCTTTGTATTTAACAGATGAAGAAACCAAAGATGTTGATATAGCTAGCAAGTCTAGCACGATCTGAAGATGTTACGAGTGTTGTTTAATTGTGTTGTTCGTACTTGGCATGTTTTGAAGATTGAAATGACGGAGGAATTCTGTTCTTCTATCTAAACACTTTATCCTTCGTTAACCCTTTGAGCCTTATTTGTTTTCTTTCATATCCCTCCTTCGGAATCAGTAGAAAAGATTAGAAACACAAACATGGAAGATAAAGAAAAAGAAAAAGGGAATAAAGAAAACAAACAAAAACAACAAAAAAGAAAAGAAAGAGATAAAGAAAAGAAGAAGAAAATAAAAATGAAAAGGAATACTGGAACAACGAGGAATTTGGGAACTACGTTTGACCTGATTCCTCAAAGAGGATACGTAGGAGCTTCACGGCTCGGTCATAGTGTAACAAAAAAAATAAAAAAATCCCCAAGCAAGAAACTGGGGTAGAAGTTGTGTTTATTGTAAAGAAAATCTAGTTCCGAAGGTTGTAATTTTGAACCTAAGTTGTTTTTGGTTTGAGCTTTTTATACCCTTCCTTTCTAGCCCTATCCAAAATCCCACGTTATGGTCCAATGAAAGACCTTCTGATCAGTCTTCAAAAGATGCCAAGTCAGGCAAATGGAAGTCGATTATAACACTCTGTTCCCCAGCAGGAAAGAAAGAGTCTTATCGGTAACACCCCAATCCCCAGCTGAAAAGTAATACAAATGAGAGAGTATTATCAGTGAAAACCTTCACAGGCACCTTAAGGCGACTGTAAGTTGAGAGAAAAAACCAAAATGAGAGAGGCTTGATAGTGAAAACCCTTCAAGCACTACAAGTCAAATAAAGATTGAGAATCAGATGGGAAAGCACCAGATAAAGATTGTGAAAGGCGATTAATGACAGAGTATAGTCTTTATGTGCATGTCATGGCCATTAGACTTGGTATCCATGTCAGATGGGTTTTTACTTTATAGTTTTCTTGCTAGGAGTCATCTCTTTCTTTTGTCTTTTATTTTGTTCCTTTTATTTTTGTCCGTTTCCTCTTCCTAAGTCTATTTGGTCAGAACAAGTTAGAAATGACTTCAAAATTTGCCATCAGCTTTCCAATTATGCAAGATGAGATCTGCCTAGTACATCGAAGTGGTATAAGTCAGGAAAGAACAAGCACCATGAGCTGGTAATAGTCAACATGCTTTGAGGTTCGCACAAAATAGCCAAGATTGGTCCATATCAATTCATAGACAGCGCAACAGAAGGAGGGCCAAGGTGAATGAATCAATGGTATATTCCATGATGAGGTTAACAAGGGGGTGGACCAGTGTCAAGAAGGATATCCCTAGCGGAAATCGAAGGTTATAGACCTCAAGGCCAAGGCCAGTGGACAAATCAAGAAAGAAAAACGCGGAGAGCGATGGACATAATTTGGAAAGTCATATGAGACTCAAAGGTCGGGGAAATGCTAGTTCACGAACTGTGGCACAAAAGAAGATATTGGATCTAAACGGGGAAAAGGTATTTTCGCGACACGGAAGACGGAGAAAGTGGTTAATCATCAAACATGCAAGATCCTCAAGTGAAATCAGCTGCCATGGAAAATATATGGGGTCAGATAAGAGGATAAAAGTGGAAAAACAACTGTGAGAGGTTTGTGGATAAGGAGTCGTCAAGAAGGGCGGAAGTTATCAGCCAGGTTTCAAGATGGCCGGACAACGCAGAGCAAGGAAAAGAGAAAAGGAAAACCATCCCCAGCAGGCGCATCACAACCAACCACCACACTTAAACTGACAGAATTTTCTTTGATTTGAAACAGGGGCAGGAAATTTTGTTGATGGCGGAAGGGTATGATACAAGGAAGATTATCAAACTGGAGCAGAAAAATTTTCCTCCATTTTTAAAAATTTTCCTGAAGTCGGGTACCCACTTGAGGAAAGAAGAAAGATAATTCCCCAGCAGTATTGTCCCCAGCAATGTTATTCAAAAAAAAAAAAGGCCAGTGTTATCCCCAGCAGTTTTCAGAGGATGAAACACAAGTTGTAAAAGAAGTAGTTTTGAAGAAGGAAGATAACACCAGCTTTAAGGGAAGTAGTCTTTGAAGGAGGAAGATAACATATTTTGAAAAAGTGTTATCCCCAGCAATTTGTAGAAGAATGAAACACCAGTTTTGAGAGAAGTAGCTTTGAAGGAGGAAATCAATCCCAGCGAGAAGGTCACAACCGACCACCCTTTTTTTTTAAAAACTGATAAATTTTTCTTTGTATGTAATAGGAACAAAGCTAGTCTGGCTATGGTGCAAAATCTTAGTCTGATGAATTTTTCTCCTAAGATAGAAAAATCTTAGTCCGATGAATCTTTCTCCTAAGATCAGTCCGATGAATCTTTCTCCTAAGATCGCACAAAAATGGACCTAGTCTGATCAATTACCTCCAAGAGTCGAAATCTTAGTCTAATGAATCTTTCTTCTAAGATGGAAATCTTAGTCCGACGAATCTTTTTCCTAAGATAACAAAAAGTAGGAAGCAACAGTTGGAAGATTACAGATAAGATAACAGAGATGGGGAAGGCAACAATTGGGAAGTTTCAGATAAGATAACAAGAAGTAGGAAGCAACAGTTGGAAGATTACAGATAAGATAACAGAGGTGGGGAAGGCAACAATTAGGAAGTTTCAGATAAGAAAACAAGAGGTTGGAAGAAACCCTTGGAAGGTTTCAAATGAGACAACAAAAGGGGAAGGTATAAAAAAAAGAAAGGAAGTCTGAATTTTGGAAAAATTAAGAAAGTCTGAATTCGAAAAATCTTAGTCTATTGAATCTTTCACCTGAGATAGGAATCTTAGTCTGTTGAAACTTTCACCGAAGATAAAAATCTTAGTCTGATGAATTTTTCACCTAAGATAAAAATGAAATCTTAGTCTGTTGAAACTTTCAACTAAGATAAAAATCTTAGTCTGATGAATTTTTCACCTAAGATAACGATGAAATCTTAGTCTGTTGAAACTTTCACCTAAGGCAAAAATCTTAGTCTGATGAATTTTTTTACCTAAGATAACAAAAGGGAAAGGCGTTATCCTTTTAAATTGTATTTGAAGTTTT
Source organism: Nicotiana glauca (assembly GCA_026770625.1). Lineage (NCBI taxonomy): Eukaryota > Viridiplantae > Streptophyta > Magnoliopsida > Solanales > Solanaceae > Nicotiana > Nicotiana glauca. The sequence goes on from MU786132.1 coordinate 80,997, forward strand.
AAATTATAGTTGAGGTCAGGTTTCTGCCCGAAGAACAGAATGGTGTTTTATTTTTAAGTTATTACTGAAGTCAGGTGCCCGCCTGAAGAACGGAAAGGCGTTATCTTTTAAATTGTAGTTGAATTTATGGTTGAAGTCAGAAGCCCACCTGAAGAGCGGAAAGGCGTTGTATTTTAAGTTGTAGTTGATGTTGTGGTCGAAGTCAGGAGCCCGACTGGAGATTTGAATGGCATTATCTTTTAAGTTATAGTTGAAGTTATGGTTGAAGTTAGGAGACCGCCTGGAGATCGGAATGGCGTTATCTTTTAAGTTGTTGTTGAAGTCAGGAGCCCGCCTGAAGAGCGGAGAGGCGTTGTATTTTTAAGTTGTAGTTGAAGTTGTGGTTGAGGTCAGGAGCCCGCCTGGATATCGGAAAGGCGTAGTATTTTAAGTTGTAGTTGAAGTTGTGGTTGAAGTCAGGAGCCCGCCTGGAGATTGGAATGGCGTTATATTTTAAGTTGTTGTTGAAGTCAGGAGCCCGCCTGAAGAGCGAAAAGGCGTTGTAGTTTTAAGTTGTAGTTGAGGTCAGGAGCCCGCCTGAAGAGCGGAGAGGAGTACCTTTTTAATTCAAGAAGTCAGCAACCCGGCGGGAGGGCAGAAGGTTACAACTAAAATCCCCAGCATAAATCAAAATTCAAAAATCAGAAGGAAGGCAACAATGGCCGGAAGAAGGCAGTTCAAGCTCCGAAGGAACAGTAATTCGAAGCTCACGAGAAGGAAATAAGAAGTTCGAGTTCGGTAATCAAGAGAGAATACAAGTCATGTCAGAAATAAAGAAACGTCATAGGAAACACAAGAGCAAGCAAGGCAACAAGAGACACAGGAAGAGCAAGTTGAAGATCTAGATAAGATTTTACAATTTATAGACTAGTCTAGTCTAGCTTCTTATTTTCTGTTTAGCACGGTGTAATAAGGAGATCAGTAAGCAGTAGCAGCAGCAATAACAGCAGTAACAGCAAAATCATAGTTCCACGGTAGTCCCAGCTACCAAAACTCCCCGAACTACATTGACCCGATTCCCTTTCAGCCAGGGATATGTAGGAAACCTTCGAGGCAGAGGTTTGGTCGAATCTTTCAAAAAATGCTTCACCCGGAGTACTCAAACGGGCAAAAATCGCTCGTATCCTCTCACTTTATCTTTGCACGAAAACTCTTCGTGTTTCCGGGCAAAGAGGGGCAGCTGTGAGCACGTGATTTTTGCCCTATTTGAGAATCACTCCCAAAAATTCAAAAAGTAAAATAATTTTGCGTGTTTGCAATTGTTGTGAATTTTGTTATATTTTTAGTAATTTTTTGCATTTGGGTGTGCATGTTTATTTTTTAAAATTAATGAAAATACAAAAATATGTTGCATTTGCATTTAAGATTTAATTTTACAATTAGGAGTAATTAAGTTTGTCTTACAAAAATGAAACATCACAAAAATAATGTACTTTGCATTTTTAGCATTTAATGTCAAAATTATGTGATTTTATTTTTAATTAATATTTAATTGTGTGTGATAATTATTATTAAGAGTTAATCAATAGTTTTAAGTCAATTTTGGTTTTACAATTTAATCTAATATTTATAGGACTTTAGTTTTGAAAAAGAAATTAAAAAATGAAATAAAAAATGAAGGAAAAGAACAAAAATAGGAAGAAAATTGGACTGGACCAGGCCTAAATCCCATCCCAAAACCAGCCCAAATTACCCTCCTACCCGGTCCAAATCGTCCAGTCTTAAAGACATGCAAAACGACGTAGTATGATGGTCAAACTACGTCGTTTCAACAGCAATCAATCCCAACCGTCCATTTGATCCTAATCCGACGGTCCAAAACCCCTGAACCTCACCCGTTACATAACCCGACCCGTTTCGCACACCCGGTCCGCCCTGTTACCACACCAAACGATACCGTTTCTTATTAGTGAAAGGATCCAGGCCGTTGATCTTAATGGATCCAACGGCCAGGATCAAATCCCTAGCCCCATATATAAGTAACCAAACATACCTCACGCCCCGTATATAAGTAACCAAAAACTGGGAATCAATCCAAAAGGGAAAAATTGAGGTTGTGACCGACCTTAGTCGTGTTTTCTCAGTCGAGAACACTCGATTAAGGTCCGTTTCAACTTCAAACATAAGTGGAAGTTTCGACTAAAACAAAATGGAGCTAGGTCTGAATTTTTGAGGTATTTCTTCTCTTTTTCTTGTTTTTATTTTTTATTGTTGTTTATTTGTTTAAGTTTCATTGTAATTCGTCATTTTTGTTAATTGATTGTTCCTCCTCCCTCGGACCTTTTTCCGGTCCAGTTTTTCTCTATCAATTAGCATATGTTATAAATTGTTGAGTCGATTAAACAGTTTCGTTGATTAGACCGTTCATGTTTATTAGTTGTCGTTGTTATTTAATATTGATTGTTGTTCTCAGCTTCAGGGCTCCATTCAGTATAGTGTCAATGTCCCTTCATTTCTTGTCTAAGTTTATTCCCATGTATCTGTGTGAATCAATTTTAACCTTACCAGTCCGATTATTGTCCTGATTCATTGAATCCTTTATCTTTTCTTTGATGCTATTTGATCTAATTTGAGTAGTTTAAACTGTTGATTGAGTTTGATGAGGTGAATCATAATGTCGTTGTTTGGGGTCTAATTCGAATCTGATTTTGGTTTAAATTTAGTTTTGGTGTGCTAGTGTTAATTTGAAGTAAGTTTAATGTGATTAATTAGTTAATTGGTAGGTTTGTTATTGGTTATAGCTGATGGGATTTAATTTGGAAAAGGGGAATGATGGGTTGGATTAGTGCTTTACTGAGTTGGAAAAGTTTGAAGTAGCATGAGGAATTAATTAAATAGGCTGCCCATACATTCATGGAACTAATAAAAGAAAAGACAAAGGTTAGTGGGGGACAAGTGAATTAAAAATAAACAAGACATAGAATAATGGGGGACAAGGAATATCATGGGCAGAAAATACTTTCTTAGTTAGCTCAATGCTCCTAAGAGCTGGAAAGTTAATGGAGTTTAAGTATTAAATGAGAGAGGTCTAGACAGAATAAGGGGACTGGTTTTTGCAGAGATAGAGGGCAGTCCCTGGAGATTCTTAGATCCTAAGACAATAAGGGTTGAACACATTGATACACAGAGAGATTTAAAATATACAAACACTGAGAGAGGAAAAAGAAAAATGGTTACGAGGATTCAGATTCTTAGAGACAGGGCTTGGGGACTTCTTTGATCATTTCTCTGAATTCTTGAACCTTTTTGGAAGTAAAGGGGGCTCTTATTGGTCAGTTGAAAAAGTACAGAGAGATAGAGAGTTGGTCAGTTTTGGGGGTATAAGAAAGGTTTGAAAGAAAAGGGTTACTGTTCCATTATTTTCTGGATAAAATTTGGGGTTCTAGACACTGATTTCTACTCCCTGTTGATTGCTGGACCTATTTTGAAGTCTACTGATTCTGCTTTTGAGTTTATTCGAGTTCAGTAGAGTGTTTGTGGTTGTTTTGCTGTTGTTGTTTTGTTTTATACAACTTTCTAGGCTATTGTTTGTGGCTGTTGTGATCTCTGTTCATTGCTGCTGACCTCTCACTTTTCTCATCCTGTTTCAATTTCCAGGTATTACCTTCAATCTCGTATGAACTGTGAATGAGTCATTGTAAATGTGATGTTGAAGAGTTGAAATTGACAAATGTAGTTGAATTAGTTTTATGAAATCTTCCTGTCCTGTTTCCATTTCATATATGTAGGACATTTTGTTAAATGGATAACTTTTATGAAAATGGATTATAATTGGTTGATTTGTTATCCAGACTTTCATGATAGCATAAATATCAGTTAATTCATTTAAGTTGTTCAAGCTAAAACTGAAGTTCGTATTGGTTCAATGGCTATTGGCCTTCAGTTTTTGATTATTTAAATTGATTCATAGTATAATTGTTAATCATTTTTAGTGATCGTGTTTGTCCTATTATAGTTGTTAGTAGGAGTTCATCGCTTATCAATCTCGCTCAAGTAAGTGTCCGAATTTAATTGGCATAAGAACCTAGAGTGATATTCTCAATGTTAGTATCAGAATGTGATCAACACCTTTAATAATGCCATGACACGTTTAGCCTGGGAATGAAGCTGAATTTGAAACATGTAATATTTTCCACTGGGCAAACACACGCTAGTTCATTACTGAATACCTTTAGGTTAACTCGAATAGATTTCAATAAATACTTGGTTTAATTGAATTAAGATTGTGGTTTGGTTTAACTGGGACTCAATGTTTGAACAGACGGCCCAGGTCTTATTTTAACCATGTATTCCTCTTGGACCTGGCCCAAGGCTTATGACGGGCCATTCTTTTGAGGTAGGCCCAAATGCAACTTTCCTTCCATTGAGCTTTAATCCAGTAATAAGTTAATTAGGACTCTTACTTTATTTTAGAGATAAATAAAAGAAATAGAAAAGCATAGTTCTTTTAGGATTGGCCTTTTAAATAATAAAGTGAGACGAGCCTCGCCAAGGTAAATGCATAAATTGCGGGTCCCTCAATAAATGGTTATAATAATTGCTTAGATTTCGGGATGGGCCGTCTAGCGGATTTCACGGCCTTCCCAAAAGATAATTACGCGTTAGTCTCTTTAGGCGCGTGTTTAATAATTTTACCTTCTTAAACTCTGGTGCGCATTTATGTGACCCAAATTCAAATCTCAACGGAGTCAAAATATGTCAATAATCACGGGTACATTGATGTGACGTGGTTCGAGATGTATTTTCACGACGTTGCAATTCTCATTAAAAATAATAATAAAAGCGGTGAAGAGTTAAAATTTGCACACAGGTTTAACATGTATTAAAATCAGATAATTTAGCCAAATATAACAGTTGAGGGACCGTGCTAGAATTACGAAACTCGGGAATGCCTAACACCTTCTCCCGGGTTAACAGAATTTCTTACTCGGATTTCTGGTACGTAGACTGTTAAACAGAGTCAATAATTTCCTCGATTTGGGATTTTAAACATGTGACTTGGGAGACCATAAATCTCCCAAGTGACAACTCTGAATGTTTGATAATAATCCCGTTTCGATTGTCCTCTAATTGGAAAAACTCCCCTTATTACACCCTTGCGGGTGTGGTAGGTAAAAAAAAGGTGTGACAGTAATTATTCTAGACCGGTAGCTTTGTTAGTTGCGATAAAAAATTTAACCTTCGATCGTATGTAGTGGAGAGGTCAGCCTATTGAGGCAGCTACCTGGGAGTCCGAGTCTGATATGCAGAGTTGATATCCCTACTTTTTCACAGCTCCGGTGCTTTTCTATGTCCGTTCGAGGACGAACGGTTATTTTAGAGGAGGAGAATGCGACAACCAAAAGGTCATTTTATGATTTAAAATTAAATTTCGTGATCAGAAGCCTTCAAAACCTCCTTTTATTCCTCCTCAATTTGCGTGCACAGTCCGAGCGTTTTCTAGAAAGCTTTTATATGAAAAATTGATGAAATAATAATTTTTAGCCTAAAGAGTTAATTTTTGTTGACTTCGTTCAACGTTTTGGGTAAATGTACCCAGACCCATATTTTGACGATCCATGTGGGTCTGTAGCAAAATATGGGACATGGGCATAGGCCCAAAATTGAATTTCAAGGTCCCTAACCCGAGAAATAAATTTTTGATGAAAATTGTAAGATTGAAATTATTATGGTTTTAAGAAGTTGGTTAATATTTGATCTTGTTGGTATCGATTTCGTATTTTGATTCCAGAGATCGTACAAATCCGTTGTGATATATACCTTATTTGTTAAATTTGGTGTGAAATGGAACTGATTTGTCGTGATTCGGACCTTCGGTTGAGAAAATAGAAGTTCCAAAACTTTCTACAAAATTTCATACAATTTGGTGCTAAATTCATAGCTCTAGGTGTTGTTTTGGCGATTTAATTGCACGCGCAAGTTCGTATGTTCTTTTAAGACTTGGGTTCATCTTTGGTTTGTAACCCTTAGGGCTCGGGTGAGTTTCGGATAGTCTTCGGGATGTTTTAGACTTGGAAATTTTTTTATTTTCTACAGCTTCAGCACTTGCTAGTTTCGTTCTTCGTGTTCGCAAAGCTTCTCTCGCAAACACGAAGCATAAGTTGGGCAGGGCTGATTTTTCCTTTACGCGAATACGTATACTGAGTCGCGAATGCGGCATAGTGAGGGTCTTACCCTCCGCGAAAATGACTAGGCTTCAGCGAACGCAAAGCATGTGACCTTGGGAGAAGGGAAAATAACTTATCGCAAATGCGGCACTTGGCTCGCAAACATGGAGGCTGGGGGGAGTATTCCTTCGTGAACGCGAAGGGTTTCTCTTAAACGCGTAGGCCAATAGGGCCATAGCTTCTCGATCGTTTCAAGCTTCCCGCAAACGTAAATAAGGCATGTCCATTGATCTTAAAACAGAACCAGCACGAGATTTCTTCAAAAACTTCACAACTCTATCATTAGAACTCGACATAGGAGCATTCTTAAGAGGTAATTCAACACCAAATTATTAGTTTGCATTCTTTAACTCATTTCTTTTAATTTCCATCAACACCAATTAGATTTCTAGCCATAAATCTTTTTCTTTCATGGTAGAATTAGGGATTTTTTTGAAGTATTCGGGGTTTTAATAAACTGGGGATTTAGACCTCGATTTAGGGTTGGATTCCAGAACTAATTACATATTTGGGCTCGATGTGAATGGGTTTTGGTCCGAACCTCGAGTTTTGACCAAGCTTGCCGAGTGTCGGTTTTTGACTTTTTGGGAGAAATATTGGAAAACATATAATTATGCATTCGAATTTATTTGTTTTGCTATAATTAATGTGTGTAGCATATAGGTAAGGTGACGAGTAACTATACGCTACCAATTTATCTGTTTTTGACTGTTCCCTTCCCGTTCTTAATTTTTTTATTCATACCTTAACTGCTACATGTTTTATTCATATTTCTATGTCTAGTTTCTACTTATCGGATATTATTTTTGTTGTTAAAAGTATTGGATATTACGTGGTTTCATGGATTCATTTTATTAGTTTGAACTTGCTACCAGGGATTATTAGTATACTATGGATTTGTTTCGCTGAGTAACATAATTCGAGTGAAGTTTCATAATTTTATCGTTTTTCGTTTGTTTTAGTTGAGGTTAAATACCATGAGGAGTTTTGAGCTAAAGTGTGAAATTTATGTTCTTATTGTGTGATTGGTACTGATATGGTGGGATTGGGTTTCACGCCGTGTTAGGAGGAATAAGAGTAATATATTAAGGAGGAATAAGGGTGAAATGTGATTATCAGATGGGATCGGGTTGCGCACCGCAACAAGAGGAATAAGGGTAATTAATTGATGAGTAATAATGGTGGATTATTATTGTACGCGGGATCGGGTTGCACGCCGCAACAGGAAAACTAAGGGTTGATTAATACGGAGTAATAAGGGTGAATGTTCATATTGTTGCTGATTATATGGTGGGATCGGATGCGCGCCGCATCAGTTTCTTGTTTATGTATCCTTCTTCTACTGTGATGTTATTCTATAGTTTTGTCTCTCACTTAAGAATTAGTTATAGGTAGGTACTGATAAGATATTTGAGTTCTGTATTCATTTCTATTGCAAGTTACTGTTTTATTTTGTCCCGTACTTTCGTTTTCACTTTATTACATGTTGTATGCAAGATATATTGTAATTTCCCTGCCGTATTCTTGTCACTATCTTATCGATATTAGTCTCAGCACTTATTAGTACAGGGCCAGTTGTACTATACTGCACTTTGCACTTTCTGTGTAGATTTTGGAGAAGGCAGTGGCTGATTGAGAGATTGGATGCAGGTTCATTATTTGGAGATCCAAGGTAGTCCTATTGGCATACGCAGGCCTAGGCGTCCCCTTCTACATTCCTGCATTTCTATTTTTCCTTCATTTTAAAAAGATATAATTTCTTTCAAACAGATATTTATACTAATTCATAGTATGTTCATGGATCGTGACACCAGATTCTAGGTAGTAATAGTTATGGTATTGTCAATAGTATATAGATAACATGTTATTTACGTACGTCCGCAGTTATTTCAACTTGATTTAGTTTTGTTAATTTTAATCTATGAAATGTAAAAGAAAAAAGGTGAATACAACTCTAATGTTGGTTAGCCTAGCGAGTGCGAAGTTAGGCACCATTATGGTAAAAATTTCGAATCGTGACAACGTAGCAGGTGATTTCGGTATTGTGAGTAGGTAACATAAATTGTTCAAAATTACGATGATTAATGACATTTGTATCAAGACAAATATTTAATGCACTTTAGTTTTAGAGGATGTGCGGTATGTACCTTATTTATGGATGAACTTGATATCGGAAATTACTTTAGACCGAGATGGATATGTGAACCGTTTTATAAATAAAAAAAAGGAGACTTACCGAGGGTCATTGGTGATTGCAAAAGGAGTTGCTCATGATACGTTATACATGACAAGTGCATAAATATGTGGAGGTGAATTGAACATGGCATATGATGAGGTTTCTGTAGGTTTGTGGTATAAAAGAATGAGTCATATAAGCGAGAAGAGATTGCAAATTTCCAAAAAATTCACTCAGATATTTTTCCAAATGTATGACGGTAAATGATTGTGACTACAATATACTGTGTAAACAACATAGAGTCTCATTTTGATATCATCTTAAAGAAAATTTAATACACTTGATTTAGCATGTTTTGATATTTACAGTCCGATGAAAATAGAATCAATGAGTGATAACAAATATTTTGTTGCTTTAATTAATGATACTTCATGCAAATTGCGGGTTTATTTCTTGAAAATAATAAATCAGGTGTTTCATGTTTTTCAAAAGTTTTTTGCCTTGGTGGGAAGAAAGAGAAGTCGAAAGCTAAAGCGTGTCCGAACTAATAATGGAGGTGAGTACACTCCAAAAATATTTGAAGTACTACTTAAGCCATGGGATTAGATATCAAAAGGCAGCTTCTAGAACCCCACAACACGATAATGTATCTGAAGGAATGAATCACCCCATTATTAAGAATGTGAGAAGCATGGTTAGAATGGCTAAGCTGCCTAAGTCATTCTATGATGAAGTAGATTATACAACTTGTTACTTGATTAATCAGAATCCATAAGTTTCTATCACGACTCAAAATTTTAATCACGTGACCGTAATGGCGCCTAACATCCGCTTGCTAGGCAAGCCAATATTAGCTAAATAGTTATGAAGAATATAAGTCTAAAATACTTGTAAATATAATATTCTGATAACAGCGCAGTCTAGTCTAAACCCAAAAAATTGGTGTCACATGTACATGAGACGTTAAAAGTACTTCAAACAATCTGTGAAATAAAATACAAATGTTCGCAATGATATAAACAGTACAATAGATAAGAAGGGGACTTCTACGAATGCCATGCATCTCTACCTCCATCAGGTCTCCTAATAATGATAGTCCGAGCAAATCTTCTCTTATCGACGCTAGGACCAACGCCAGGATCTGTACAAGAAGTGCAAAATTGTAGTTTGAGTATAATGAACACCATGTACTCCGTAAGTACCGAGCCTAACCTCGAAGAATTAGTAATGAGGAAATAATAAGGCACTTACTATAAACCTGTATAAGTATAAGTAGAAAAAATAATTGAATAGTGAAGCAACATTTAACAGGGATACCGGAATAAGAAATAGACAACAAGGACCCCAGAATATCATCTATGCTCAGATTCACAACACATCACCGTAATAGAATCAACAACTAAGAACAATCGTAATATAAATTTTCTATTGTGGTGCACAACCCGATACTTATATATACATATACCCCCTATCATTGCGACATGCAACCCGATCCTGTATACAATATCAATACCTTTGTAACGTGAAACCCTATCGCAAATATCATATCAACCCATTGCGTCATGCAAATCGATCCCAAATACCATATCTTTATTAGTATTTTCAACAATTCATATTAACAATATCTCCTTGGCTCTTTGGGCCTTTCATAAGGTTTTTTTATTCATGGCACGATGGCCGCATTTCATATTCCATAATTTTACTTTATTTAATTTCAACGATCATCACCAATTACTAGCATATAGAGTATTTCAGAAATTATATATCTCATGTTCATTAGTAATGGAATATTTAAAAAAGAGAATTCTTCCCAAAGGAGGAGATATACCAGCCAACAACAAAAACGTGCATCAAAGTCATAAACAAGCAAATACACCAATTATTGTTAAAGTACTCTTTCTCCAATTACGACAAGGTACAATTTTAACACCAGAGTATGTATGAACTCGAGTCACATTGGATGTATTTATAAGGCACAGTATTAGTTAAAATCAGCCACTTATGGTCATGCATTGAGTACCAAAAGCTTTTAGGCAATTCTGTTTTCGAAGTCATTTTAAAATAGTTGAGTCAAGGCTCTTTTCATAATCCTTATTACATCTAAAATTTCCTTGGTACGACTAGCCAAAATTGTAATTTATATTCTTAGCATGTTGGCCACACTATATTTCCCCAATTCACTTATTTTATTTTGAAACATCTTTATAGATTATCAACAGCAACACATATCCAATCAAGACATTAGGTACACATAGAAGGAATTTTGAGTATTAAACATATCGAGTTTTCCTCACTCAATTGGAATACTAGCTTTCATTTAAAAATACGACTCAAAGCCATTCCATTTTGATAAGAAAACCATATTTTGAATATCTATCATTCGATATAAGGCTCAACTGGAATAATCAAGCTTATGGGGGCAACCTGGAATATGAAAATTAGGGATTTTGAGCCGACCATACTTAAACTTACAGAAACATTAGGAAATTCAATTCCGAGAGAGAAAGTTTATCCAACATACCTTGTTGAGATTTTCTTAAGTTACTACAACGCACCAACATCTCTAGCAACAATAATCTATAGGAAGATAACGAAAATCGGTTAATAACTTTGAAAGACTCACATGACATAACCCTCTTAGGAATTTTATCAAACGCCTAACATGTGAAATAGACTACAAGGTTCTACAATGAAAATCCCTTCTCCCCTCAATCAATATGAACAAAAAACTACCCAAAATATTTCATTAATTTCAGATAGTATAAATTAGTGCCACATGCATGACCTATTTCTATCCCCACAATATATTTAAACTTATAACCTCTTGCGTGAAAGCTTAGGGGTAGGACTTACCCGGATAGATGATAACCTAGTGGCTAGCGTCCTTGATTCTTGAAGACTTGGATTGGATGATTAGAATGCTAGTTTCCCTCTTTCGCTCTCTAAAATGCTCTAACCACTCTCTAAAATCTCCAAAAAATTGTCCTAAATGAAACCCCAAATGTTATTTATCAAAATGGGGTCGGGTTAAAAGATTAGAAAAATGGACCCTCTAACTCGGGTTTGCGATCACAGAAGTGGCCACACAACACATGTGTGGCTCGCAAAATGGTCGCACAATTGATGCTCAGAACTAGGATATTTCGGGATGGGTCTGCGGCCCGCAGACCTGTTCTGCGCTCGCAAAATGCACCGCATACCTGTTTTGCTGTCGTGTAATTCACTGCATAAGGGTCCTAAATTAAGCTCGACTTCTTCTTCACTATACGATGGGAGTGCGGTCTGCACATCGATTCTGCGGCCACAAAGGAGACAGCAAAATTGCACTCTTCTGCCAAAAAGTTTCATAAACACCTTAGTGCATTCTTTAAGTTACTCTCGTCGTAATTTATGTGATAATCTTTATTTTTTTAGTCAATCACAAAAATAATGATACATTTTATATTTAGTAGAAATTTAGTTTTAAAATATCTATTTTATCTTTAATGGAATAATTATAATTGTACAAATATTTGTATGACTTATTTTAGACTAAAACCTTTAAACCTCTTTTTTTAAACTTCGAGCATAGTTAAACATATTACTCAGTCTGTACACTTTTACTTATCTGCTATACTAAAAATATTGTTTTCCTTCAAAATTGGATAACAATTGAATTTGTAAGTGGTTTTAAGGATACGTGGATTGAATTGATACAAAGTGATAAATTAAATTACAATTGAAATAAATATGATAAAGTAAATACAAACCGCACGAATTGAACAGTTACATCCTTAGGAGGTGAGCCATCCTTGGACAAAAAACACTTCAATCAGTGTCAGGACACAGTTGAATAAGAACTTTAGAAAGAAAATAACAGTGTAATACTTCTGAATAATTGTTACAATATCTTTTTAAAGTAATCAGACACCCTTTATATAGTAGGGGAATACTACTTTAGGTAAAATTCTATAAAAGATAAAAATCTCCTGATTTGCTGATTCATTATTGATACGTGCTGAAATTGATGCTGCAATACCTTACCAATCACACATATTTTGGCCTTCTGTTACTTCGGTCTTTTGACGGTCAATGTTTCCTCGAGCTCGTTTGGGGTCATGGTCGATTTCAGGATCATGGACTTAATGCTCTTGAGTAAGGACATTCTGACCTCGTGTTCTGGTTCGATTGGACTCGGGATCGATCTTCAATCCCTCGCGTTCCGAGCCCAGTCTCTATAGTAGACGAGCCCGATTTCGACTGTATACAAATATATTTTTACTTTTATTTGTCCATTATACTAAATCAGGAGAAAGTTAATATCTTTTTCCTATTTTACCCTTATTATTAACTAATTATTTTCCAAGACTTTTAGTAATATTATTATTATTATAAGTAAAATTATAAAATATATACTTAATTTTTTTTTATAAAAAGAAGTGCAAAATAAAGAATAAATTTCTAAAAATTAACGGAGGGAGTACTTTACTGTTAAACCTCAATGGTTGGAGTATAGTAGTAATTTATAAGGTGTAACCCGATTGGTAGACATCTTCTCCTGAGTCCAAACATGTTTCTGTGTTGATAGTCCACTCACCAATGTATGGACTAAATTTTGAAACTTATCCTTTTGCGGAAAGTCACGTATCTTCTAATCCCTAGACACAGCTGTCGATCAGTGATGATTCCTCACATTGCTTCCTATGCTAAAATTGTGTTCTCTACTTTTTTCCTTCCTATTCAAAATTTTGTCCTCCAAATTGGTGACCCTCCTTCCCCGTTTAATTAATAATTTGTTACGCTATTCCTTGTAATGAAAAAAAAAATCAAAAACAAGAAACAAGTACTAATTGCAATATGTAATACTCCCTCCAGTTCAAAAAAAGTAATTTTTTGGCTTTTTTTAATGGTCCAAAATTAGTGATTTTTTCCAGATTTCAAGAATGAATTAATTATGTTTTTCTTACATTGTACTTAGAGTAAATAGTGTTGGAGTATGTGTTATGAGTGTTTATGTGAAGAGATAGTAAAGATTAATATGGTCAATTTCATTGCTAATTAATGTTAAAAGATGAATTTCTTAATATGTGTGAAAACAACTAAAAAATAACTTATTTTGGACTGGAGGGAATATACAGTAACAAAGTCTTCAGAGTAACTTGAATTTAATGGTAGCATGTTCTGAATCGTTTCTTCATTAATGTTAGTACTTCAAGGGACTTGATTTTATTTGTATGAATAATTCACTGATCTTCATGAACAATACTATGACTTTAATCGATTGAACAAAGTATTGAGTTTCGAACATGATGAGCTGGATCTTGGGATTATTTAATTCATCACGTATATTCACCTTGGGCAATAAATTTTGATTCTATTGCCGGGAACAAATACATTTAGTTAAAAAACGATCAATCTGAAACTTGTGGAAAATACTTCAAGTTCTTGTTCTTCTGACCTTACTTTTGCTTGGATCTCTTGTAACTTTTAAAGTGTCTTCGTGTCTTTATAGTGTCACGATCCAATTCTTACTATCGACTGTGATGATGTCCTACATCGTCATTAGGCAAATTAACGATTAACTATCCATTTAATTATTTATTTTAATATTTTTAAAGTCATTGATTTTATTTAATAAAGAAACTAAGAGTGAATGATTGTAGTGATATATGCTAAATTTTAGGCGTAATACATACGGAGACACCTAAAGTTGGCACGATCTTTCACTTAGATACTTAAATTAGGCCTCTTTCCAATTAGACACGTTTCTTAGGCAACTCTCATACCAATTAGACACGTTTTTTGCTGGCTTATTAATTATTGTGTAGGGATTTAGTGCAACTTTGAATGAAGTTTTACCCAATGCTGAATTTAGGATGTGTGCCAGGTTATCTGGTCTAATTGGCATAAAAAATGGAAAGGAGAGAAAAGGAGAAAACAGTTTTGGAGGTGCTCTAAATCTAGTTATGAAGTTAAGTTTATTTGTAAGGATATTTGTAGGGATTTGTTATATTATCCAAAAAAGTCATGGGTTAGAGCCTAGTTTAAGTGTCTAATTAGTATGAGAATTGCCTAAAAAATATGTCTAATTGGAAAGAGGCCTAGTTTAAGTGTCTAAGTGAAAGATCGTGCCAACTTTAGGTGTCTCCGTATGTATTAAGCCTAAATTTTATGGATTGTATGCAATAAGAAACCTTAGCTGAGAGGGAGAAGAGAGGCGAAGAGAAGAGATGAGAGAAAGGAATTAAATATTAAACATTTTTATTCTGCTCTAATAAGTTCTACAGTAGCCCTTATATACAATAAGCTAACTTCTAACTGACCAATCACCTACAGATTAACTTCTACCGAATTATCTAATAAGCTTAACTATTCCAGCCATGTATACATAGACTAAACTACCTTTCATGCATAAGTTACTCATCTTTCCTCAATACTCCCCCTCAAGCTAGGTGATACAAAAACATTAAGAGCACCTAGCTTGGACATCAAGTACTCATGTCGAACTCTAGTTAAGCCTCTAGTTAAAACATCTGCAAGTTGTTCTTTAGTGGCAACATACTCTTTCTTCACCAGCCCCTTTTGTATCTTTTCCCTTATAAAGTGACAGTCGATCTCAATGTGTTTGGTAAGTTCATGGAATACTGAATTTGCAGCTATCTGAATTGCTTCCTTGCCGTCAGTAAGAATGGTCATAGGAAGAGCAACTGACACTTCAATGTCTTCACACAATCCAAGTATCCAAACTAACTCTGTCATAGTCGATGCAATGCTTCTGTAATCTGATTCTGCAGAACTCCTAGAGATAGTGCTCTGCTTCTTAGGCTTCCAGGACACTAGTGAGTCACCATACATAATGAAGAAGCCAGTTACTGATTTTCTAGTGATAGGCTGTGACTATGTTCTTCTTCTTAGTAGGCAACAGTATGCCTTGTCCAGGCCAATTTTTCACATATCTGACTACCCTTTGTGCAGCCTCTATGTGAGATCTTTTGGGTTTCTACATGAACTAACTTAGTGTCTATACACTGAAGGCTATGTCTGGTCTTGTGATAGTCAGATAGAGTAGTTTTCCTAGTAGTCTCTTGTACTTACTTGCTAGGGTCTGGTAACAACTCATCAATTGTTGTGTTGTGCATACCTATATGTTCATCATAATCCTTAGTGGTTAGCTTAGTGTTGTCTTCAATAGGTGTAACAGCTGGTTTTGCAGCTCCCAGCCCAAGCTCAGATATTAGTTCCAGCGTGTACCTCCTTTGGTGCATTAGAATGCCTTGCTGTGATCTAGCAAACTCAATGCCAAGAAAGTATTTCAGTTCATCTAGGTCTTTTATTTTAAAAGCTTGTTGCAGTTTGGCCTTGACTTATTCTAATAGCATTAGATCAGGACCAGTTAGGAACATGTCATCTACATACACCAGGATAACTATAGTGTATTTGGCAGTCCCTTTTATGAAAAATGAATGGTCATGTTGGCTCGACATGAACCCAAATTTCAGTAGTGCTTCAAATAGTTGGCATTCCGCCGTTTTGGTGCTTGTTTATGTCCATATAAGATTTCAGAAATCTGCATGCTGGTCTTCTTTCCCCGTGACTTTGAAATCCTTGTCGTAGAGTCATATAGATTTCATCATGTAGATCCTCTTACAGAAAAGCATTGTACACATCCATTTGATGGATATGCCAATGTTTGAAGAAGCAACAACTAGAATTGTTATAACAGTAACCATTTTGACTACAGGACTGAAAGTTTTCTGGTAGTCAATGCCCTCTTGTTGGCTATAACTCTTCGCCACAAGTCTAGATTTGAACCTGTCCACCTCCCATATGGCTTGGTACTTCACTTTGTATATCCACTTACAGCCAATGGGTACTTTGTCAGAAGGCATAGGTACCACATCCCAAGTATGGTTGGATTCTAAAGCAACAATTTTAGCTTGCATTGCATCAAGCCACCTATGATCCTTGAATGCTTCTTAAAATGTAGTCGGTTCTACTATTGTAGAAAAAACAGCTAGATAGCATTGATACTTGGTAGAAACACCATCATATGAGATGTTGTTAGCAATAGAGTAAAGAACAAATTTGTGACTTGTACTTGTCACAAAATCCTTCAACCAAATAGGAGCCTACTTGGCCCTCAAAGATCTTCTCAGGCCAGTAGTATATTGATCAGTAGAAGGCAATAATGTTGACACTCCTTCAGAGGTACTAGAGAGCTTCTCTGGTGCCTCCTTTCTTTAGTCATCAACTACAGGGTTTAGATTAGTTGAGGCAAAAGGAGAAGGAGACTGTCCTAAACTGTGAGGCTCATGTGAAAATGATATAAAGTCTGCAAGATAAGTAGGAGGATCAGATAAGAAAATATAGGTGGAGATGAATGAGACTCCTTAAGGGGAAAGATATCCTCCCCGAAGGAAACATCCCTATTGATGAAGAAACAATTAGTAGCAAGTAAGGGTGGGCATCAGTTAGTTTGGTTCAGTTGTGAATATTATCAGTTCTTCATATCGGTTATCGTTTTATAAATATACTAAACCGCTAATCGAACTGCCAAGATATCGGTTATCGGGTATCGGTTAGTCGGTTATCAATCCATATCGCTTCGGATAAAAATAAAAACTATCCAAAAAATTCATGTTCTTACTATAGAAATTGTGACCATACCATTAAGGTAAGCAGACGGCTGAATAGCAATCACCTCCCCCAGCCTCGACAAAATCGTGGCAACACGTAATCGAAGACGAAGAAGAGGACTTCCTTACTCCTCGAACCTTTGTCGCTCCCGAAGAGTCTGATGCAACTAAATATACTATCGAGGAACTGGAGAAGGTCATACAGATCAAATACATGCCCGAGAGAAAGGTATACTTGGGAACGAAATTTACCCCCGAACTCAGGAAAAAACTTATTCGGTTTCTTATTGATAATATGGATTGCTTTTCTTTGTCCCATTTTGATATGACAGAGATTCCACCAGAAATCACCACACATCGGCTAAGCATCGACCCAAGGTTCAAACTGGTGAAGCAAAAAAAGAGGCCCCAGTTCGAGGTGAAAAATGCGTTCATAAAGGATGAGGTAACCAAACTTCTTAAAATAGGATCTATTCAAGAGGTAAAATACCCGGAACGGTTAGCCAATGTAGATGTAGTTCCTAAAAAGGAAACAAACTCAGAATGTGTGTAGACTATATGGACTTGAACAAAGCATGTTCGAAACATTCTTTCCCAATGCCCAACATCGATCGTATGATCGATGCTACGGCCGGCCACGAGATACTAACTTTTCTCAATGCCCACTTTGGGTACGATAAAATTCAGATGAACTCGGAGGACCAGGAAAAGACTTCGTTTATTACTAAATTTGTAACTTACTATTATAACATAATGCCATTCGGGCTAAAAAATGCAGGAGCTACATATCATCGCCTAGTTAACAAAATATTCGAAGAACAAATAGGTAAAAAATTAGAAGTTTATATTGATGATATGTTGGTTAAATCCTAGCGCGCAGAGGACCATTTGACTCATTTGCAGGAAACATCCAAGATTTAAAAAAAATAGAACATAACGCTTAACCCGGATAAATATGCCTTCGGAGTTAACTCGGGTAAGTTCCTGGGCTTCATGGTGTCAAATTGGGGTATCAAAATTAACCCCAACAAGATCAAAGCCATCAAGGTTATCATGATCTTGGATAGTGTGAAGGCCATGCAACGGCTAATAAGAAGAATAGCTACCCTGGGTCGGTTCATTTCGAGGTCATCAGATAGGATTCACCGGTTCTTTTCCTTGCTCAAAAAGTAAAAGGATTTTGCATGGACCCCGGAATATCAGCAAGCCTTAGAAAAATTAAAACGATATATGTCGAGCCCGCCTTTGATTCACACCCAAAGGTTGATGAAAAACTTTACCTATACTTGGCAGTATCCGAGGTAGCGGTAAGTGGTGTACTAGTTCGAGAAGAGCAAGGTACATAATTCCGTGTTTATTATGTAAGCCAGACTCTAGGGATGCTAAAACTAGATACCCTCACTTAAAAAATTACACTTGCATTGATAAATGCATCTAGAAAGCTAAAACCATATTTTCATTGTCATCCTATATGTGTATTAACCACTTAATCCCTTCGAAACATTTTGCATAATCTCGAGTTATCAGGCCGATTAGCCAAATGGGCCGTCGAACTTAGCGAGCACGATATCGAATATCAATCGAGAACGACCATCAAGTCTCAAATCCTAGATGTTCATGGCCGATTTTACACCGACCCTCGTACACGAAGTGGAGAAAGAACTCATGTTAAGTTTGGGTACATCATCGGGGGTATGGACTCTTTTCACATATGGTGCCTCGAATATGAAGGGGTCCAGGCTTGGAATTTTCATAAAACAACCTATGGGTGGTACCATCAGACAATCTATCAAAACTTCTAGGTTAACTAATAATCAGGTCGAGTATTGGGCCATAATTGTAGGTCTCGAACTAGATAAAGGCTTGGGAGCAAAAGTCATTGAATCCAAATGTGATTCAGTGTTGCTGGTGAACCAAGTAAACAAAAGTTTTGAAGTTTGAGAGGATAGAATGCAACGATACTTTGATAAGCTACAGGTAACTTTAGACCGCTTCATGGAGAGGACTCTGGATCATGTGCCTCGAGAACAAAATAGTAAGGCCGATGCACTTGCTAATCTGGGATCCTCGGTCGAGGAAAATGACATCGTCCCGAGGACTGTCATTCAATAATCGAGGTCTGTGTCTGAAGATGGTCATGCTAAAATAAATTCAACAAGTTTTACATGTGACAGGAGAAACAAGTATGTCGGCTATTTGAAAAATGGAAAACTCCCCTCGGACGACAAAAAATCGAGGGCCCTGCGGACCAAGGCTGCTAGATTCACATAAGATGGAGATGGAACATTGTACAAGAGAACGTTCAATGGACCATTAGCATTGTGTTTAGGGCCGGGGGACACCGATTATGTTCTACGAGAAATCCATGAAGGCACTTGTGGGAATCATTCCGGTGTCGAGTCTTTGGTTTGCAAAATTATTAGAGCAGGATGTTACTGAGATAGCATGGAAAAAGATACTAAGAAATCTGTCGAAAAATGTGCTAAGTGCCAACGATTGCCACAGATGATCCATCAATCTAGAGAACAACTCCACTCGGTCCTATCCCCATGGACTTTCATGAAATGGGGAATGGACATAGTCGGTCCTTTACCAATGGCCCCAGGTAAAGCTAAATTTATTTTGTTTATGACTGATTATTTTTCTAAATAGGTGGAAGCAAAGGCCTTCGAGAAGGTCAGAGAAAAAGAAGTTATTGACTTCATCTGGGACCACATCATATATCGGTTATGGATACGTGTCGAGATTGTATGTGACAATGGAAAAAAATTCATCGGTCGCAAGGTAACAGTGTTCCTCGACGCACACAAAATAAAGAAAATGGAAATATACGGTTCCGTCGCCAAGATCACAGCACAAATCCTGGAATAGGATTGTACGATTTTGTACTAGGTGGTTAGACAATTGTACCAATAACATTTTTTAGTGTAAATAGAAATATACCTTATTTAGGGTTCCCCTGTTATATAAAGGGGACCCCAATCATTTGTAATATCATCTATTCATTGGCAAAGAATATACTCTCTACTTTTTGATTACTTTTCATAAGAATTGTTCTTTCTCTTTACCGTTCTTATTTAATTGTTCTTGGTTCATCTCGTTGTCACTAAGCTCACAGTCACTACTGTTGAGTAACATTGGTTTGATTCACTTATTTCTTTCATTTCTACTTCATATTTCTTGATTATCAATTATTATCGAACTAAATCACATATCTTTAAAACCACAAATCAAATGTAATTGTTACTCATATTTTCGAGGTAAACACAAACCCCCTACAACTGCTG
Source organism: Nicotiana glauca (assembly GCA_026770625.1). Taxonomy (NCBI): domain Eukaryota; kingdom Viridiplantae; phylum Streptophyta; class Magnoliopsida; order Solanales; family Solanaceae; genus Nicotiana; species Nicotiana glauca. The sequence continues at coordinate 101,281 of MU786132.1, forward strand.
TCTTAAGTAGAATAGAAAGAATATAATAAATGCAACAAGAGGAGGCTTCGGGTGCTGCAGAATGGAGCATGGAAAGTAGCTCACTACTGGGCCTTCGGGTGATGCGGATGTGCGCCTTAACGAACTCAAAATCACAATCCAGACATGCTCCCATGTCCAAAATTACCCAACGGAGATAACGTAATTGACAAAACTCCATTCCGGAGTCGTCTTCACATAGTTCTAACAACGGTCAAAATCCTAAAACTTAAGCTTTCGTTTTCGAGGGTAAGTGTCCCGAATCACTACGAAACGAAAAACAAAACCCTAGGGAAGTACAATAAGCATAAAATAAATGGGGGAAGCAATAAATAGGGGATCAGGGCTAATGCTCTCAACATGACCGGCCGGGTCGCTACAATCAGAAAAACCAAGCAAGTGGTCTTACTGATGATAGTGATGAAATACAAGAAATGTGTGATAATTAGGGCTAGATTATGGTTCGTGGTATGGATAGGTAGGAAAACAATGACAAAGGAGAACACAAATACAGTGAAAATGAAGACATTGATGAGAGTAACGATGAAATAGTGCCCAACAGTGACGATAAAAAGAAATGAAAATGCCTATATTTTAATTCTATACGTTATGTAGTCTTTTGAATTGTCAATGCTAATTTTTTCATTAAAGTTAACACTATTGGAAATACAATTTTATTTAATTGATATTACAAACCTCCCATTACAAAAACTTATTCCTACTAAATACACTGCAAGAAATTACTAATAATATGCCTGATAACCACAAACCGATTGTACAATATTTATGGCAATTGTTACCTGTTGGGAAACATAAACTATGTTTACAATCATATACAGTATTCCAATGTCATGTCCCAACTACCACCGGAGTTGTGACTGCGCCTAACATTACTTTCTAGGCAAGCCAATAATTACACAATAACATCAAAACTCAATAAAGCAGGATTTAATAAACTCAATAGTAGAAATGTCATGAAATAACTGTGAAACAACAGTATTACTACAACAACCATCCTAATGATCTGGAGTCACCAAGTACATAAGAACTACTGACTATCAAAATAGAAGGCCAAATCCTCAATACAATTTTCTGGACAACGAAACAATAATAACATAATTAAATGAAAGTGAACCTCAAGATGTACAGATGTCATAATAGTTAACTTGTAGTCTCCAAAAATTCGATATCAACCTAACTCTAGTAATCACCACGTCCAAAAGTACTTGGATCAGCACACGAAGTGAAGAGTGTAACATGAGTATAACCAACCCCATGTACACAATAAGTAATAAACCTAACCATGGACTGAAAGCACTGACAGAAGAACAGTCACAAACCAATATCAATAACCAGTAACAACTCAAAATGATAAAGAACAGGTATAAGTAAATAACTCAATGATATCATGCTCAGATTTTTTGCATTACATGAATTTAGAAAGTATTTCTGTCATACCCTAAACCGAGGGACATGACTGGCGCCCGACCGGGTAGCCCCAGTCAAGCGAACTTGGGTGTCTTTCCTATCCCACGTGTTACCCCGTATTTTCATTGCTCATTAATCAAGGGAATTAGCCATTTATAATTAAAACACCTTTTTACAAAACATACATGGTTACTTAATAAGGTTTACATATTACATTGCCCAACACAAAAAATACATATTTTGATAAGTTCGCAACCCACATTTACTGTCTACGGAGCCTCTAAAGATACAAAAGGATTATACAATAGTTGTCGGTAACAAGGCTCCGGCTATACCTTACACCAAAACCAAAACAAGACTCCGAATAAAAAAGCGGCACGAGCCACGCAGGGCCCCGAGAGGAAAGGGGCTCACCAATACAGCTGACGGAAAGTGAAGGGGAGCTATTATCGATGGACTGGAGTACCTGCTATGGATCCACCAACAATCATAATACGAATGTAGCGTCCCCAGCAAAAGGGACGTCAGTACATTTGAATTGTGCTAGTATGTATGAACAAACTTTTCCCTAAGTAAACTCAAACCATACACAAGTAACAAGTAGTAATGGAATAAACAATCAAATGCATATAAATGGAAACAATCAAGCCGAACAAGTTTACAATCTCTCCATCTCCCCTTCAACATTTTCACGTCGATGATTTCACAACTTTCTTATATTTTCATTTCAATAGTGATTTTGATCACTTTTCACCCTTATTACCTCGGGCACCCATATCACCACAACCCACACCTTATTACTTTGTGTTGTGGCGCGCAACCCGATCCCACCGAACAATCACAATTCACAAACAACACAACAACAATAACAATTCACAAAGAGCAACAATAACAATTCTCAAGGAACAACAACAACAATTCACAAAGAATTTCCATAACCATCAATACCTCTTCCATCATATTCAACAGTTCATATGCAATTTAAGTCACCACAATAATTGCCCACAACAAGCCAAGCATGTTATTACCATAGTTGTTTCGATTGCATCAATTACAATTTCTTTCCATCATTTGTTTCTCATCTCTTACCACATAACCCGTTCACAACCACACATTTGGTTTATTGCCAATTACTTACTCCATTATATCAAGAGACTTAACCACTGTCGATGCCCACCTTTTTCCATCCCTTTTAAAGGCGAAAATCGGGTTTATCACATTTGGGAAGACAACTTTATTCCCTTTTGGGAATTAGTTTTTTTTTGAGAGTTGAAGAGTCGCCACCTAATGATTAAAGTGCATTAGGACACTAAAGGGGATTTGAGTTTGAAGAACCAGAGTTTAGGTAAGGGCTAGAAATTATCTCGAGGGGAAGGTGTTAGGCACCCCTCAAGATCCAGTAGTGTGGTTCCCGGCCATGCTACGATTGTGAATTTAAAGAAAATAAACATACAAGCTAATTTCACATAAGGACTACAAGTAGGTATCCATAATGGTTAATAAACATGCTGAAATTAGGGACTAGGTGGTTTTATGCTCGTTTCAAGGGAATGTCTAAATGTACAAAATCAAACAAGAGGAGTAAACGAACATAGTTTTTTTTTAGAAGGAAAAGAATAATACATAAAATTAAAGGGGAATTTAGGGACCGAAACGCAGGAATTTTTTTTCTTAAGAATTGAAATTACATTGATAAGACAATAATGAAATTGTATGAGGGAAAGGAGGGTCCTAGGTTTGTAAAATACATGGATCATCCACACAACATAGGTAGCCAGTTGTACGCATAGTGTTATTGTGTGATCATCATTTCCATGTCTACCCTTCCCACCCCGTTGAGGTATTAAGGGCAGAATGGTATCGTTATTTATTTCATGCTATTACCTGCCCCAATCCTATCAGTCCCAGAGGCATTTAGGACTACTAAACCTAATGGGAAGGGATTTTGGACTTCATAGTTTCAAAGGGAAAAATACTAAGGCGACAAGCAAGAACACATAAAGCAAGTATGAGGGGAAAGCACATAAACAAATAAGGCTCAAATAGGCCTCCTTAGATCAAAGAAAAAAAAAGCATATGGTTTAGCATGTCTTGCACGTACTGATTAGGGTCTGATTAAACTTAAAAGTTAAAGCATGCTGATTTATCACATATTTTTTAGATTAGGAGTCCAAATTAGCCTTGACTAGATGTAGTTATCAAAATTGATATAGTTAATCAGTTGCCTACTTGTTTTCCTAGGTGAAACTCATAGACAGTATACCTAACGATGCATGATTATACCGATTTTAAGAAAAAAGGGGTTACTGATTCTAGAAAGGGATGTGCAGATTTTGGGGACTGATTTTAGATTCTGAAAACGAAACCAATTCGATTAGTTTAGTTATATAGGCATGGTCTCTACGTGTCGTTGGTTTTGACAGTTACAACAGTCCCGCAAACATGATCTCTAAATGGATTGGTTATTAAACCTAAAGTTATTTTGCCTAATGGTGTGCATATGCAGAAATACAAAAGGATTTATATGCATGCTTTCTAGATGCTGAAATACAGAATTATAAAGATCCTTTAAGCATGTTTTCTAAATGGACTGATTGTTATTAAACCTAAATTTGTTTGCCGAATGATGTGTAAAATGCAGAATTGTGAAAAGGTCCTATAAGCATGATTTCTAGATACTGAAATGCAGAATTATAAAGATCCTATGGGCATACTTTCTACCCTTCACATGCATTCATTCCCCACCCTTTTCCACTATCCATCCCAATAGTTACTACAAAGCTATTACAGACCGAATGAATCAGAAGGAAGTAAGAAAAAATATTAAATCAGCGTTTGCAACTACATACAATCAGCCTAATTCAGACTCAAGGTCCAACAATATGAGATAAATCAACTTCCAGGATCAGATTTCCAAAAGACATTCTCATATTTGGAGTGTGTCAAAGTTCCCAAGAGTCTCATAGGAACTCCAGGCAATGCTTACACCCCAAAACATTCAGAATTAAGAATATAGTGCAATGTGGAAAGGCCAGCTCTCAGATGTCCATGTTCAGAGGGAACTCGGGGTCCCAAAGCAAGGCTCATAAGAGAGGGGAAGGACTTAAGATTCTAGGAATAAGTGTAAGTGAATAAGGGGAAAGGGGATCAGTGAGAGACAGGGTAGACTGGTGGTCATGCACAACAATTGGGATGCTGGCACACCCCTAACCAGCCTACCAGTCAAACAATTAAGAGTTTGGATCCATTGTGGAACAAGCCTAGGCCTGTACAGTAATTAGGATACTGTCAGGCCATGAGCATAACTCAGCATATACAAGGGGAATAGGGGTAAAGGGTTCATAACAGAAATAAAAGCGAAGAAACAAGATATGAAGCACAAATTATAGCATATAAGCAGTAAAGTAAACAAGAAGCCTGAAGTTGTAAAGTAAACACATACGGGGCGAAGCAGAATATTTAAACAACGGAAAAGGGCCTAAAATGCCCCTCTACTATATTAAATAGGACATCAAAACCCTCCGTTAAAAGTTGGGCCCTTATCTGCCCCTCCCGTCTAAAAATGGGCTAAAAATGTCCTTATCCACTAACGGAAGACATGTAATCCTAATTTAAAACGTAGAAGGGCATTTAGACCCTTTTCAGATTGTACAAGGTCATATACGAGTCAGTTATAGTAATCAATTCTCAATCACTTCACACCATATCAGTTTACTCACACACCTATTTTAGACCAACAAACTAATTATCACAACAAGTAACTCAATCATAGACACAAACTAATTATCATAGCAAGTAACTCAATCATAGACAAAAACATTCAAATGAATGGGAATGACTTCATTGAATCCTTGCACAAAAACATAAAATTTCATTACATAATAAAACACAACAATTAAGCCACAATAACACTAATATTACATATCATTTCCCCCTAATGCAAAGAACATAACAAAATATCCCAATATCGCACATAAGAAAATCCACATATTCTTAAGATATTTAGCATCACGCAGAGTTGAGTACTCTATATCAACCACTTTATTCATTAGATCATTTCTTTCCAATTCCAACGATTCTGTTCCTCCATGATCGACGAGCATCATAACATTCTCAAGATCGGAAACTTTCCTTTAGAGTACATTTCTTTCATGGATTAGAGCTTCCTTCTCCTTCTTTAAACTGCATATGAGATTTGAAATTCTAGGAGGAAGCTCCTCATCTTGCCATTCCCAATAGGGACATTTTTCATCCTAAAACAAAAAAAGAAAAGAAATTACAGTCAAATCGAAATAACTAAAAGAACCCATTAATAAATGTGCACACCTCATGCTTAGGCACTTGAGAAATCTTCTCCCAGCATTTAAAGGAGTGCACGCCATGAAATAATTAGCAGCAAGTCCACAATGACACCTCATAATCGACCTATTTAAGCTACTCGAACTTTGCGACATTGTCTTAGAGAAATCTCCAAAACAAACTGATAAAGATGAAAAACAATTAAACCTAAACTAGAACCCAACTCGAAATCGACAAGGTGACCCAATTAGTAGGAATAATCAGACATCAATGAAGGGTCTAAAATAGGTATGATAATTGAGTTACTTGCTGTGATAATTAGTTTGTGTCTATGATTGAGTTACTTGTTGTGATAATTAGTTTGTTGGTCTAAAATAGGTGTGTGAGTAAACTGATATGGTGTGAAGTGCTTGAGAATTGACTACTATAACTGACTCGTATATGACCTTGTACAATACGAAAAGGGTCTAAAATGACCTTCTACGTTTTAAATTAGGATTACATATCTTCCGTTAGTGGATAAGGGCATTTTTAGCCCATTTTTAGACGGTAGGGGCAGATAAGGGCCCAACTTTTAACGGAGGGCTTTGATGTCCTATTTAATATAGTAGAGGGGCATTTTAGGCCCTTTTTCCATTTAAACAAAGGACATACCCATTTCAAAGAAAATAAGTAAATAAAGGTAGCCTTGAAAAAGCCGGATTGCAAACAGCAGTTCCAAAAGATCTCAGGTAAAGCAGGATTAGGAAGCAGTATCGCTCGAGAAGTGAGTTCAATGTGTGCGAGTGATATTTTTAGAATTTTTCGATTGCTAGAGAAAATTTTCATGTCTGTCTCTGTAAGAGGGAGGGCTAGGTCCTTATATAGTTCTTTTGGAAACAAGTGAGGTAGGCAAAGAATGCACAAACATAGAAACTAATCAATCAGTATCAATTAAGACAACTAGACTCCCTTAATTAGGGGGTCTAGGGCACATGACTAAGGAATAATTTTAAGGTAAGGAAATCATGTAGTGCACAAGTAGGGTTAAGTACATAGTTAGTAATTAAGGAAAGATGAAATGGTAGTGTTAAAAATAAGTTATCAGTTTTGTAAATTAGTAAAAGGATCCCGGATCACAAAGAACTTTAGGTAATTAAGGAAAGAATAATTCAAACGTTGGTACAGAATCACAGAGGAGATACAAAATACCAAGTATTTAAGGAAGACATCACAAGCCTAGGATTTTTACTCAAAAGAATCAAAATGAACAGCCATTAGAGTAAAAAGAGGGGTTTAATCGAAAGAAATTAGTGTTGAATCGCTAGCATAATTAGAGGGATTTCAAAATCAATCCTTGGTTGAAATATTTTGAAAGGGAAGTTTTCCCTCATATATAAATCATATTGTTTAAACAAAAGAAAAGCTTAACAATGAAATTTTTTAGAATCGCAGGCAAATAGGAATTCGATTCCAGGCTCGCAGTGAGTCTGGAAACTTAGCGTTCCGAAGTGAAACCCTAGTGCTATCTATCCAAAGAAAAACCCCCAAATTTTAGGGTTTCAAGTAGAATCAAAGGTGAGAAATTACTAGGAGGCAAACATACGTGGTAACAAACACATTGATTCAAGGCATGTTGGTGAAAAACTTGGAATTCAAACACATCTCAAAGGACAGTATTTAGCAGGAATGCCAACGAAACTCAGCAACGTGAAACAAAATCAAAGAGCCTGAACTTAAACACATATAGCAAAGAGCGCAGAACAACAACCTAGGTGAACAAAGAAGAGTAAAAGTTCTTGCATAATCAGAAGAGAAATAAGAGAATGAACTCGAGCACAATAAGAAATAAACATAAAATTATAAAACACACATGAAAGGAGAACAAAAAGTTAGAAAATCTTTAAAGAAAACTTTTTTCAGAAACCCTAAAAATCGAATGTGAATAAATTTAAAAAGAAACATGGGGAAAAGTCCTAAAACTTCAAGCAAAGACAAAGAATGGTATAGATCTAAGAAAAAATAAGCAAGTGAAGAACCTTAGAAGGCTTAAAAATGGCAGAAAAGACCATAGAATTAGAAGATCTTGAGGAAAGTTGGATCCTGAGTCGAAGAGACTTATATTGCCTTGAACACGTTGGAAGATGGCAGGAGAGACCATAGATTTTGCAGATCTGAGACGGATCTAAAGGAATCCATGGAAGGCAGGCCTCCAAACTTCGAGTAACCCCGGTTTAATGGTGAAGGAGAGTGATCACAGGCCACCCATGGCATGTAATGCCATGGATTCCGGTGAAATATGGTGGAAATCGGTGGGAGAAGATTAGGGTTTCGGAGAGGGATAGAGAGAGTTTGAGATATGAGGAGTTTAGAAGCGACACATCTGATAGAATGATTTAGGTTTGGGGGAGGGGGGGGGTTATGGGAATTAAAAAGGAGAGAAAGAATCATGGTCGTTGATCAAAATGATCAACGACCAGGATTAAAGGGGAAACGGGACGGGTTTAAAATTGGGTTAATTAGTCGGGTTGAAATTGGAACTGGGCTATTTTAATTTGGGCAGAATTGGGGGTCAAATTGAGGCTAAAATTGAAATAGTAATGGGCTATGTGTTAAATGGCCAATTTTTCCCTATTTAATTTTATAAAAATAGTTAAAATGATTTTAAAAATAAATTGAAAGGACTAAACTAATTAATAATATATAAATATTAATATAAAAATAATGGGAATAATTTTATGGTTTTAAAATGCCTCAATCATAATATATGCCATAATTGCAATTTTACACAATTTTAGTTTAAAAATATCAAAGAAATTTATAAAAAATGTGCAAAAATCACCTTTATTATATCTTGGTGTAAATATGAGGATTGAAATAAATTATTTACTAAAATAATAATTTTGGAAATAATTATTTGATTTTGCATTGATAAAATAGACAATTAATTAATTTTAAAAATCTTTAAAATTTGGAAAAAATACTAAACTTTTGGGCATGCTTATATATGCATACACATGCTATTTTAAAAGTATTTTGTATATGAAAAATACGATAGGGAAAAATTGGATATCAACAGCTGCCTCTCTCTACCCGAGAAGGATGAATGAGTTATCGTGTAAAGATATGATGGCCAATTTTGACCGGAATGAACGATTCGCAAAGGATTTTGATCGAGATCTAGTTTCTAAGATGCCTACATATCCTTGGTCTTACAGAAATCAGTCCATATGTAGTTTAGGATCCGTCGGCGGAACATGCCGATGGAGATTTCGAAAGACAGACGCAATATTCAGGTTGGGAAGGTGTTGATACCCATTTTTTCCCCACATATTTTTACAATAAAAATATTCTTGAAATAGAATTTACATATATATATAAGCATGCCCAAAAGTTTGGGTATTTTTCCTTTAATTTTAAAGATTTTTAAATCAATGTATTGTCTATTTTTACACTACAAAATTCAATAATTATTTCCAAAATAGCATTTTTGGTGAATAATTTATTTTATTCTCACATTTATACTAAGATATAATTAAGGTAATTTCAGCATATTTTTTATACATTTGTTTAGTATTTTTAAGCTAAATTGCATATAATTGCAATTATAACCTATTTTACAATGAACACTATTTTATAATCATAAAATCACTCTTAGTATTTTTACATTAATATTTATATGTTATTAATTAGTCCAGTACCTTTAATTTATTTTCAAATTATTTTTTACTATTTTATAAAAATAATAAAAAGTGAAAATTGGCTATTTAACAAACAATCCCATTTGCATTTCAATTATAGCCCCAATTTAACCCCACCCCGTCATATTGTAATTAAAACCAAATGGCCAAATACCCCCATCTGAACCAACCTAGCCCAATCCCTGATTGACCCGGTCCACTTCCGTTTTAATCTAAGTCGTTGATCAAATGAGATCAACTGCCCAGATTTAATTGCCTTAATTAAACTCTCACCTAACCCTTCCCCCGTCTCATTTTTGAGACTCCTCATCTCTCTCTGTCTCTCATTTTCTCTCTATCTCTTGGTAATCTCTAGAAGCCCTTTGGCTTCTCCCCTCCGACGGGGTCTGTTCACCTTCTCCGACCAGTTCTCTCACCGGAACCTATGGCTCCTCACTACCTCTTGGTCAGCTACCCACCTCTCAACCACTCAGTGATATCCTAGGCTCCTTAGATGAACCTGGAGCGGTTCACTCACCCCTCTATGGGTCTCTTGCCATTTTTCATCCAATCCCCGGCCGTTTGAGTAAGTTTGCAGTATCTCCGGCTAAATCCATGTCATTCATGAGGTTTGCCCTCTTTTCTAGATTCCACGAAACCCTAGTTCTCTATATTCTGGGTTTTCTTTTAAGATCCGTTCTATATTTACGATTCTATGAAGTTTCTTCGTGTTTTTCTCCGAAAAAATTCTGTTTGTAACAATTTCAAGAACTAGGGCTTCTTGACCAAGTTCTCTAAATAGTTCTTAGATTTTTAAAACACCTCTACTCTGTTTAATCGATTATTTTATGCTTTCTTGTTGCCTTGATTGTTATGCTGAACCCCCAATTTTAGGTTAAACCTTATTATGTGTATCCTTTGTTAACTAATTATATGCATTCATGTGTTCTCCGTGACACCTATTTAATTTGATACTATGAACATCTCTTTCTGTTAACCATGTGACTGCTATTTAAATTCTCAATAATTCCGACTCTTGCCCTACTGGCTGTTTATTTGATGATTTGTCTTGATCCACTTGTGCAAAAATCTCATACTTGTGATGCTTTCCTTAAAAATATGATCTCGTGTATTCCTTATGCAATTCTATACTAATTTTGAATTATTTCTATATTTATGTGATGATTTCCTTAATTACTTTGGATTCCCTGGGATTACGATTTGATATGGGATCCCTTTGGTTAATTCTCGAACTGATACCCTATTTTTTGCACGGTTATTTAAGCTTTTCCTTAATTACCCACTATGTATTTGGCCTTGATTATGCACTATGTGGTTCCTTGCCTTAATTAGCCTTGCTGAAGTGTTTTCTTTCCTTATTCTACCTTGACTCACAGTTTGAACTAGACTCCTTAATTAAAGGAGTTCAGTTGTCTTAATTGACACTGATTGATTACTATTTCCATGATTGTGCACTCTTTGCCTATGTACAACTTGTTTTCAAAACTATATAAAGACCTGTCTTCCCTCTTCACACACACACTGAGATTCAAACAAAAAAGAAACTAACACAAATTGCATTGGAAATCACTGATCACACAAATACACCCAAGACTGAGTAGTCTCTACTGCTCTTGTGCTTTTGCATACTACTGTTGCTCTCATCCTGCATATTACTGCCCTGTAGCTATTTTCCTTGTCCTGCATGCTGCTACTACTGTGTTACCTCCAGCACTTTGCTATTCCCTAGTTTCTGACTAGTATGTTTTGCTATTTAGCTTTGTAGCATCTACACAACATGCTCCAGTTTTTGCTTACTTATTTACTGTTTCTTAGGTGTTTCATCCTTTGGTTCCACTTCTTATCATGTAACTAGCTTAAGTCTAATTGTGTGTCTTGTTTTCCATATGGTTCCTTGTGATTATGTCATTGCTATACCAATATACCTCCCTTTCTTTGAGTATGATATGTCTCCAGTTCCTTCTGAGACTTTAGTCCTTATGTGTTCATGACTTGCTGATCCTCACCCTAACCTGGTTGTTGTCACTATGCTCTCATTATATGCTCAAACCTGCCTCTCCTGCTACCTGAGTGTTATGTAATCCTAACCCTTTTAATCTGTGCTATTATTGTGACAACTATGTGGTAATTATGTGGTAACTATAACTCTATTTAAGTGCTAATATCAAAGTTATCTGTCCCCAATCCCTTACCCCTGTTTGTGTTTGCTCTTTCTTGAGTTCTTTACAGGGCTGTCGTTTTTTTGCTTCTCTCTGTGATAAAAATATTTTACCAAAATCTTTCATCATTTTCTGAAATCATCTTTTCAAGGCTGTTGTCTCAATTACTCTTTTCAGACTTGAAATTCTCTTTAGAACTCTTCTTCCCGCACTCCACCATATTCTTAGACTCTAGGCTCTGCCCCCTTCGAGTGAGCACTGCCTTGGGGACCTCTGAGTACCCATTTAACTCTGACACTCAAGGCTGGCCTTCTACACTGCACTTACTCATTCTTGGCTAGCGTGCCTGGGTGTGAGCACTGTCCAGGTTCTTTTGAGATCCTTAGAGACTGTCACACCTCCTTTTGGCGCTACTGCACCTCGCGAAGGGACGTGGTAAAGGAGTTTTTCCAATTAAAGGACAATCGAAACGGGATTCGTTTATCAAGAGATTCAGAGTCGCCACTTGGGAGATT
>MU786134.1:3886-25164 GCA_026770625.1 Nicotiana glauca
GAGGAGTCGGGTCCTGCGGACGTCAGGCAGCTACCTCGACAACTCCAGTAATACTCTGAAACAGCAGCTAGCTCAGCTAAGCTCCCAAAAATACCTGAGTCTGCACACATGGTGCAGGGAGTAAAGTGAGTACTTCCAACTCAGTGGTAATAAGAGTAAATAATGTTGAGAGGAAAGAAACCACGTAAGAGCACCCCATCATGCTATAAAAGGACAGTACAACCTTTTTTAGAAACAGTAATTCCATAAAAATCCTTTATAAAATATCTAGCTCAGTTAAAAACCTCTTTTGAAAATATCTCTTTCTTTACTTATTAACAGTTAAGCACATGAATACAATATCAAGTAGTGCAAGTCCGCACACAAATCAACCCCTCGGGCCCATCACTCCTTTAGCAAGTTATACCAGGGTATCTGGTCAACAAGGCAAGTAATACATGAATGCCAATAATATATGAGTGCTAAATGTCATGCCACATAGTACAAACAGAAACCAAAGTATGAATGCAATGCAATGCACATGACCGCTACGGCACGTAGCCCGATCCATTTGGGCGTTCGACGCTCACTGTGAGGGGTTCAGACTCTGGAGGGGCTCCTACAGCCCAAGCGCAATATCATCATCGATATCATAATCACACCGCTGTGGCGTATAGCCCGATCCATGCATAGTCATGAATGCACATAAGCCCCTTGGGCACTGGTAACATAGCAGTTCTCAGCTGAAAATGTCAGTAAAATATCCTTTAAGTTTTCAAATCTTAGAAACATGGCTGAGTTTGCAAAATAGTATTTTTAAACCTTAGACTGAGACAGAAATATGCACAGTAATATAAAAATAGTGATTTAATCCCCGAAGGATTTAAATATTTGGCACGAAGCCCAAAACATGGCAATCAGCCCAAATCATGATAACATCAAATAGTTTTCATTCAATCACACAGTGAAATCAACAATCGGGACGGACCAAGTCACAATTCCCAATGGTGCTCTACCCCACGCTCATACTTGGCGTGCAAGTCACCACAATACAGCACTATGATGTGCAAGTCTGGGGTTTCAAACCCTCAGGACATCATTTACAAGCATTACCCACCTCGAACTGGCAAAAACTCTAGCCCGCGATGCCTTTGCCCTTCAAATTGGCCTCCACACACGTCCAATCTAACCAAAATCAAGGCAAATATATCACAATATGCTAATGGGACAACACCCAATCGAAAACAATCAAAATATGATAAAAATCTCGAAACTAGCAAAACCCGAGCCCCGTGCCCATATCCCAAAAAATTTCAAAATTCACGTTTCCAGAATCCTCGTCTCTCCACGAGTCCGTACATACCAAGAACTCCCAAATCGGACCACAATTGGCTCCTCAAATCCCAAATTTAGAATTTTTTTGCTCCAAGCCCTAATTTCTTACAATTCGGCTATAATTTCAGTGTTAATCCGTGTTTTTACACCATAGCAATATTATTTGAGGCTATAAATTCATACCTGATGGAATCCCTTTCGAATTCTCTCCAAATCGCCCAAAATCGCCTCTTCCCGAAGTTAAAAAATGTTTTCTCCCCTTCCAATTCGTGAACACTGACTCATGAAATCCCTCCAGCAATTTTTGCTTCTGCGGTCCCGCTACCGCTTATGCGGGACCGCTTTTGCGGCCATTTGACCGCTTATGCAGTTTTCATTAAATCCTAGGCCTTCCGCTTTTGCGCCCAGATGTCCGCTTCTGCGGACCTCACTATTCCGCTTCTGCGGTTCGATTTCTGCTCTTGCGGAACCGCTAATGCGGACCAAGTTCCGCTTCTGCATAACTTTCACTTAAGGGGCATGACCACTTCTGCGGTCCAAAACTCGCACCCGCGATACCGCTCCTGCGGTCAAGACTTCCGCTTATGCGGACACTGCTGAACCCTCACCTTTTCGCACCTACGGAGCTTCTTCCGCTTCCGCATCCAAACTTCCGCTTTTGCGAAATTGACCAGGTCCATCGAGGACCGCTTCTGCGACACCACAGCCGCATCTGTGGAACTGCTTATGCGGCTCCTTTTCTGCAGATGCGGAAATACCAGAAGCCAGATACATCAGACCTGCAACAAACATCAAAACCACCGTTTAACCATCCGAAATCACCCCGAGGCCCTCGGGACCTCAACCAAAAATACCAACCTACTCCAAAACATCATACGAACTCATTACAATCATCAAACCACGTCCATATACACGAAAATCATCAATTCACCACCGATTCAAGCCTAAGTTTATCAAATTCTTTCGAAACTCACATTCGATCAAAAACCCAATTAAACGACGTCCGAATGACCTGAAAATTTGCAGACAAGTCCAAAATCACCTAACGAAGCTACTGCAACTCTCGGAATTCAATTCCGACTCCCGGATCAAAATATCACCTATCAACCGGAAATCTAAAATAGTTATTTCGCCAAAATAGGCTAACTTCTTCACTAGACCTCCAAAATTACTTCCGATTGCGCCCCTAAGCCTTAAATCGTCACCCGGAGTTAACCGAATCATCAGAATTCAATTCCGAGCCCTTTAACTCATAAGTCAACATCTGGTTGACTTTTCCAATTTAAGTCTTCTTAAAAGAGACTAAGTGTCTCATTTCTTATCAAAATTACTCCAATTAAATTCTAACGCACCCAATACCGATGATGAAACATAAAGCAATACAATAAAGGGAAATGGGGCGGTAACTCACGAGACGATGAGTCGGGTCGTTACACCTATACACCGTACTTAACATTTAGTAATTAGCAAATAATATTCTAATTCTATTCCCTCAAGCCAAAGTTAGATCAAACACTTACCTCGAACCGGTACAAAAATCACTATGAAACGATGCCCTTGCCACGAGTATCCGACTCCGAGTGGCCCAAATCTATTCAAACCAATTACATATTGTAAATAACATCGCAAGTAACCAATTCCACTATTAAGATTAAAGCTAAGGCGCGAAAATAGGTAAAATGACCAAAATGCCCCTCAGGCCAACATCTCGAAATCGAATAATTTTTACATTTTCAAAAACCTCGTACTCTCACGAGTCTAACCATATAAAAATCTCCCAAATCGAAGGTCAAATGCCCCCTCAAAACCTAAGAGTTTAATCAATGAACTTTCACCCAAATTCTTCCATTTTTGATTCTAAATTCGAATTTAAAAGATGGATTTAACCACTAAATGATGGATTATACCTAGAAAGGATCATAGAAACGTTACCCAGTGATTTCCTCTTCAATTCCCACTCCAAATCGCCTACTCCCGAGCTCCCAAATAATTTTTCAACTTTTAAAATTAAGCCTCGGATAACCCTTATCATAATAGTGATTTCCGCTTTTGCGGTCCGGGACCGCTTCTACTGTCCCGCTTGTGCGGAAAATCAACCGCATTTGCGGTTTAACTAAATTCCCCAGGGACCGCTTGTGCGATCCAGGACCTCTTATGCGGTCACCGCTTTTGCGGGCTTCCTTCCGCTTCTGCGGTCCAAGCCCATCTCTTCACTGGCCGCTTATGCGACCACAATGCTGCATCTGCGGAACCGCTTATGCGGCTCCTTTTCCGCAGATGCGGAAACAATAGAAGCAGAAAAATAATTTTTTCCAAAAACGAGAAATGCAATCCGACACCTATCCAAAACTCACCGAGCCCTCGGGGCTCCAAACCAAACATGCACACAACCTCAAAAATATTCTACGAACTTGCTCGCGCGATCAAACCGCCAAAATAACATCAAAATCAAAGAATCAAACCCCAAAACTCAAAATTTTCATTTCAAAGTTCATAACTTCCAACTTTGGCTATTTAGGTCCGAAACACGTCAAACGATGTCCGATTTCGACCAAATTTCACAGAAAGCGCTCAACACGTATTTAAGACTTATACCGGGCGTCGGAACCAAAATACGAGCCGGATACCTATATTTTCTAACTCATTTTCATTTCTACTTTTCCTTAATAAATTTCAGAGAATAATTTAACAGAAAAATTCTTTTACCGGGGTTCTGGACCTCGGATTTCGACTCCGGGCACATTCGTGAGTCCCATATTTTTCTACGGACCTTCCGAAATCGTCAAATCACGGATCCGGGTCCGTTTACCAAAAATATTGACCAAAGTCAACTATATCAATATTAATATCAAATTCTTCAAATTTTTTACATAATTCACATATTTTAACATAAAAACTTTCCGGCTTCGCGCCCGGACTGCGCACGTAAATCGAGGTAACCACCATCAAGGTTTCTAAGGCCTCGGAAGCGCAGAGAAAGGGAGAAATACGGTGATGACCCTTTGGATCGTCACAACCACGAACCAGGAGACGTGTCGTCTCTGAAGATGAGGCTGATGTCGCCCCTCACCTATCTCTTTCCGAACCTGTTATTACTCCGATGATCACCCCTGATGATGAGGTTTCTCCTCCTCTTGACACTCATGAATTGATAAATCAACTCTTTATCAGTGGTTTCAATAGTGGGACTTTAGGACCTGTTCTAAATGAACCTCCTTTGTCCTCTTTTACCTCTTTCGTACCTGTGATTTCTTCTTTACCTTTATCAACTACTACTTCCGTCCCTTCTTCCATTATCTTTACTCCTTCCACCGCTCCTCCTTCAGTAGTTCCTCCCCCCATTGTCCACCGTACGGAGGTGGGATCTTCAAGTAGGGGTTCCGCTATGAAGAGCATGACCATTGAGGTTCCTGCCAACAACAGTCTTTTAAAAAAGTATAAGCAAGCTGATACTTGGCTCGAGCCTTTGATTGGCCCCATTGAGAAGGCTAAACTTGAAAGCCATAGTAATTTAACCCTTATGAACGATATAGTACATGCCACTCTGAAAGTATTTTCTTGTCTTTTATTTTATTAAGACTTTTGATTTTGAAGTCTTGACCTTACCTCTCTTTTGTTTGTGTAGGCCAACCTCATTGGTACTGAACTAATGAATCGAGTCTCCCTTTTGGAGAAGTTGACTCATGACTTGGAGAAGACTGCTTATGATGCAGAAGAGGTTTCCCGTGGTTCTTAATTGGAGGCAAGCAACTGGAAGGGCCAGTTTGAAAGTGCACAAATAGACATGGAGAATTTGGAGGAGAGGAAAAATACCTTAGAGAGACAAGTTCAAACATTAACCTCCGAGCTGGAGATGATTAAGGCTACCTCGAGCCAAACTGAGAAAGAAAAAGAGCACCTTGAATCTTCCTTTTCGGAACAACTGTCCAAGGCCAATGAGTAAAATAGGGCTCTGAAGACTTTGCTAGCTCATAAGGAAATGCATGCTGGGGAGCTAACACAAAACCTTTCACGGGCACAAGAAGAACTACGAGTTTCTATAGACAAGGTTCATGCCCTAGAGAGTTCTCATGCCACCCTTCAATCGTCTTATAGTTCTGTCTTAGCTAAAAACGAAGAACTTAAGAATGAAATCGCTTCTTGGGAGAGAGATTATGAACTTCTTGAAGAGTCAACCAATGTTGAGGTAAGCTGGACCTTCTTAAAGTCTCGTCGTGACACCTTGGTAGAAATGAGTCAAGAAATTCAGCCTGGAATTTGAATTAGCCAAGGTGAATGAGGCTATCGAACGAGCACAACAACCACAAGATTTTTCATCTCCCGAGGCTGAAGTTCCTGTGACTGAAACTCCTTTGGCTGAGATTCCCGCAGTTGAAGTCCCTGTAACTGTTGAAATTGCCACGAGTGGCATACCTTCCTCGAGTTCATCCGTGCCTCTTGCTGTTAGTGAAGCTGAGACTTTGCCTGTTGATGTTCCTACTGTTGTGATTGAAGATCAACCTTCAACTGTTGATGATGCTATTCCAATTGAGCCCGCTGATGATCTTTCTTCAGTTCCTTCTTCTTAATGAAAAAGTTTTTACAATTATTTTAAATTCCCTTTTTTGCAGGTACCAATCTGGAAAACTGTGTTTAAGATTTTTGGTTTCTTGTGATAGTTTTTTTTTTGTAATCAAACCCCTGGTTATCAGTTAAGGTTTGATTTTAGAAGTACAAGTCCCCAAGTCTTGTTAAGGGGCATTTTTGTATGAACAGTTCGATGACTATGTTTATACTTAGTCTTTAGTTTTAAAATATTAAGAAGTTATCATTAAACTTCCATTTGTTCTATTCGTGCCTTTTATTTTCAAGGACATAAAGAATAGTCTGCATTTTTATTCTTTGAAAATGCTTCTATTATCCTCACGACTAAATAACAAGAGTTTTATAAAAGAGGGCCCTTTTATATTTTGACACTTGATGAAGAAGACACCTTAACTTCATAATAGTGTTTATTATACGATAAAAGAAATAGGAACACACATGTTTCTTTGCAATAACTTGGACAAGTTTCTATTTCTGAACCTTGACAAGTTTTGAGTAATCTTTTACATGTATTTGAATTACATCTATAACTTTCTCGTAACTGTTTTTCTTGTAACAGATTTATACAAAAGTAGAACAATAGATACAAGGTTTTTCCTTATAACCCGTTTCAGTACATAGTCTTTACCCTAACCATTTTGAGGTACCTTGGGTTCCCTTAACTTCAAAACATTAGGAAGAGTTTGAGAGGTGACTCCATTGTTCTTATGGGAAAGAACACTATGATGAAAGCCATGAATCCTTAACTTCCACTCCGTACTTAAATCTTCTTAGGCTTGATTTTTACTCAATTTTCTTGCCTTTTATATAAACGTGATTGTATATTCTATGTAGTCCCCCAAGTGTTTGAGTGTTGAAGTATGAAGCCTCAAGCACTTGATAGTCTCTTTCACCTGGTCCTTTTCCTGAAAAGGAAATACATACGGGACTGGGGGGTGCGATTATAGATGAAGACTGCTTAACTCGTTTATATTTCTACCAGAATAATTGTAACCCTGGGCCAGGAATTTCATTTTATTCCATTTTGCCTTACAGGTCGTGACTCATCATTTAGTACGGGTGATCATTTTGCCTATCATCTAAAATCGTTAGTAAAATTTTAACCATTCAAAAAATAAAATTTAACATGGTGATACCAAACCGCGGGTTTTCCCTTGGAAGTAATATTTCTTCAAATGAACAACATTCCAATGTGAAGGAAGTGTCTTCCCACCCATTGTCTCCAACTCATATGCTCATTTTCCTGCAATATCACGAACTCTGTAGGGTCCTTCCCAAGTTGGACTTAGTTTACCCACGTTGGCTGTCTTTGTAGATTGAAAAACCCTTTTAAGCATGAAGTCCCCAATTTTGAGGTATCTCAGGCGTGCTTTCCTGTTGTAGTAACGTTCGATCACCTGTTTTTGTGCAGCCATTCTTATTAGTGCAGTTTCTCTCTTGCCTTCCAATAAATCCAAATTGACCCGCATCTCTTCATCATTAGACTCTTGTGCTGCTTATCTTATACTTGGTTCTCCTATTTCAACTAGGATTAGTGCCTCAGCTCCATAAACCAAAGAGAAGGGTGTTTCACCTGTGCTCGTTTTTGTTGTTGTGCGATATGTCCACAAAACTCCGGGTAACACTTCAGGCTAATTACCCTTTGACTCCTCTAATCGCTTCTTTAAATTATTAATGATAACTTTGTTTGTTGATTCTGCTTATCCATTATCCACTGGATGATATGGTGTAGACGTAATCCTTTTTATTTGCCAACTCTAAAAAAACTCTGTGACTTGAGCTCCGATAAATTGAGGACCATTGTCACATACGATTTCCTTTGGTACACCGAATCGACAGATGATATTACGCCAAATGAAGTCCTTGACCTCCTTTTCTCGCACCTGTTTAAATGCTCCAGCCTCCACCCATTTAGTGAAATAATCAGTAAGTACGAGCGGAACTTTACCTGTCCTTTTGCTTAAGGCAACGGTCCTACTATGTCCATTCCCCATTTTATAAATGGCCACAGCGCAATGACCGGATGAAATAATTCTGCTGGTCGGTGCATATTGTTACCGTATCGGCATTTATCACATTTAGCCACGAAACTTTCCGCTTCTTCCATTTTGGGCCAGTAGTACCCTGCTCTAATCAAGGTTCTTACCAGTGATCTTCATCCTGCGTGATTACCGCAATGCCCCTCATGTATTTCCCTCATTACATACTCTGTCTGAGAAGGTCCGAGACATCTTTCTAAGGGGCCACCAAACATTTTACGGTAAAGGTTGCCCTGTTTTAAACAATAACGAGCGGCCTTTTTTCGAAGCACATATGCTTTCTTCTTGTCATTAGGGACAGTACTGTACTGTAAAAAAACAACAATTTCGTTTCTCCAATCCCAAGTTAAATTATTAAAATTTACCTCGTTCTTATCAGGTTCGAGAACTTAGTGAAATAAATGTATAACCGAGGCGTTTTCATCGTTTGCCACATCTGCTGCGGATGCAAGATTGGCTAAGGCATTTGCTTCAATATTTTCATCCCTTGGTATTTGGATGACCTTCCAAGTTTGAAACTGCTTAATCAGTTCCCGTACCTTTTTCAAGTATTGTTGCATCCTTGTTTCCCTAGTCGTATAAGTCCCCAACATTTGATTAACCATAAGCTGAGAATCACTTTTGATCACCACTTGACTTATACCTAGACCTGCAATCACATCTTCATACTCCGCTTCATTATTAGTTACTGAGTGATATTTAATAGCCTGCCTAATAGTTTCACCCGTAGGTGGTACTAAAACGATTCATAATTCTGCACTTTTTATGTTAGATGAACCATCAGTGCATAAGGTCCATGTTCCTGTATTAGCCCATTAAGTACATGAACTTCTTTTTCAGCATATCTGGAGAATGAAACAGAATTTAAAGGTGTACGATCTGGAAATTAAAGGAACATTGATTGATAACATCCCTATAGTTTTAACTGAAAATCTATACAGTAAAAAATGCAGAACTAAATTATTTTCTGTACACCAGGCTGCTATCACACATACGACAAAACTTTAAATTTTGAAAATTTTTGAATTTTTAATAGAGTGACTTGTATCATTCATCAATACAAAATTAATCAATCCAGCCAAAAAAACTTCACTCAGAAGAAAGTTTTCTCAAAGCTTCTCATTGGAGATCTATGTTAATTCATTTCGGGGGTTCCAACCAGGGATAAAAACAGAATTGCCCCATGCTTTTAGTATGTAGTTATAAATGTTAGTACCAAACCATACCTAATAAGTCAGCCTTGTCATAATTAGCCATTACCCAATGCATCTTATACAAAAGAAATATGTTCCAAATCTGACTGTGCCATCTCACAATGAAGAAACATGTAGGATAGTTGACCAACTCATCCTCCTTACAAAGATAACAACAGTTTATCACAAAACACAATCTTGTGATACAAATATTAACGAAGTTTATCAAAAAATTTAACATAGTTTACTACTAAATATAAACCCTTGAATTCCAATAATCAAATTTTTCGTGTATCTTTCGAATAATCCGAGCTTGACCAGATCTAAAAATGTTATTGTCAAATATATGTATCCACATGTATAGGTAAAATAAGTGTCATCTTAAAGGACAATTAAAAGTGATCGATGTACTTACCTTGCATTCCTTCTCTTCATATATGCCTTGAATATTAGGGATCCAAACAAATATAAGAAAATAATTGAGTTAAAAAAAAGACCTAAAATATGCAATTTAACGGAAATCTGCAACTTAAATACTAGATTTTGCTACTGATTATCCCATGTATATGCACATAGAAATTAAAAAAAATATACGAATAGCAAATCAAAAAAACCAAATTTGCAAATAAAAAAATAGAGAAGCACAACGTGATACATGTATCTGTATATCACTGAGAAAGATATTTAAGGATACATATATGGTGCACTGATTCTTCAATCGATTTTTGCTACTGATTATCCCATAAATGTGCACACATGCAAATTAAAAAAACAGAGTTACCAAAACAAAGTATAAGACAATAACATATTTTTAATACATTTTCTTCTGGTAGAACCAATTCAATCGAGAATATAGCGTCAGGATTCTAACGATTTGGTACTACATATTGCCTTTTTGAAATTGTTACAGCCTTGATTAATATTTTTCATAAACCGCATGTTTCCTTGAATTTTTTAGCCAGATTTGAGTTTAAGAACAGAGGAGAAATGGAAGTTGGCCGCCAGTTTGGAGAAGTATGTTTTGTGGGTTTCAATCTGCGTATGTTTCGTGAGTTGTGCGTGGTTGAGAGATTATCCATTATCCTTAGGTTAGGTTTTAGAGAGAAAATTTAGGGAAAGTGGGTTTTAAATGTGATATTTTAAATTAGTTTTCTTTATAAAGTTAAAGAGTAAAATACGTAAAAATTTATGGTCTTCATCGTTCAAAAGTAGATGATCGATTTTTGAAGGAGTTTTTATTTCCAAATAATTTTGAATTAGTTAATTTGTTAAAATGTATATTTTAAGATCATATAATCAATTAGAAATAAATAAATTTGAAAATTTTGAATTAAATAAAGCTCTGTAATAAAAAAAAAGTCTGGTCTTCATGGTTCAAAGTTAAAAGAGTATTTTTAAAATGTGCCATTTTTAATTTTTAATTTTAAATAGTAATCTAAATAAGATTTATTTTTTAAAAGTTAAACATTAAAAAATGTATATCTAAAATCAGTTAATTTATTTATAATAAATAAATACTTATTTTTAAAAAAGTAAAAAAATCTGAAATTTAAAAACCTGAACGTGAGATTCAGTTTTAATGTTAACTGAATAGGAAGGTTTTAATTTTTTTTTCTATTTTAAATTATTTTTTGAATCTCCAATTTTATAGGAGGTTTGTCCTAGAATTTGACATTTGTAAAATTTTGGTTTTGACACTTATCATTATATGCTTGCTTGCCTCTCCTATTCTATATAGATTGAGTTTAAGAACACGGGAGAAATGAAGTTGGCTGCCAGTTTGGAGAAGTATGTTTTGCGGGTTTCAATCTGCATATGTTTCGTGAGTTGTGCGTGGTTGAGCGATTGTCCATTATCCTTAGATTAGGTTTTAGAGAGAAAATTTAGGAAAAGTGGGTTTTAAATTTGATGTTTTAAATCAGTTTTCTTTTTAAAGTTAAAGAGTAAAATACGTAAAAATTTATGGTCTTCATGGTTCAAAAGTAGATGATTGATTTTTGAAGGAGTTTTTATTTCCAAATAATTTTGAATTAGTTAATTTGTTAAAATGTATGTTTTAAGATCATATAATCAATTAGAAATAAATAAATTTGAAAATTTTGAATTAAATAAAGCTCTTTAATAAAAAAAAGAGTCTGATCTTCATGGTTCAAAGTTAAAAGAGTATTTTTAAAATGTACCATTTTTAATTTTTAATTTTAAATAATAATCTAAATCAGATTGATTTTTTAAAAGTTATACATTAAAAAACGTATATGTAAAATCAGTTAATTTATTTATAATAAATAAATACTTATTTTTAAAAAAGTAAAGAAATCTGAAATTTAAAAAACTGAACGTGAGATTCAGTTTTGATGTTAACTGAATAGGAAGGTTTTAATTTTTTATTTTTTTCTATTTTAAATTATTTTTTGAATCTCCAATTTTATAGGAGGTTTGCCCTAGAATTTGAAATTTGTAAAATTTTGGTTTCGACACTTGTCATTATATGCTTGCTTTGCCTCTCCTATTCTATATAGATTAAGTTTAAGAACACGGGAGAAATGAAGTTGGCCGCCAGTTTGGAGAATTATGTTTTGCGGGTTTCAATCTGCGGATGTTTCGTGAGTTGTGCGTGGTTGAGCGATTGTCCATTATCCTTAGGTTAGGTTTTAGAGAGAAAATTTAGGGAAAGTGGGTTTTAAATGTGATATTTTAAATTAGTTTTCTTTTTAAAGTTAAAGAGTAAAATACGTAAAAATTTATGGTCTTCATGGTTCAAAAGTAGATGATCGATTTTTGAAGGAGTTTTTATTTTCAAATAATTTTGAATTAGTTAATTTGTTAAAATGTATGTTTTAAGATCATATAATCAATTAGAAATAAATAAATGTGAAAATTTTGAATTATAAAGCTCTGTAATAAAAAAAAAGTCTGGTCTTCATGGTTCAAAGTTAAAAGAGTATTTTTAAAATGTGCCATTTTAATTTTTAATTTTAAATAATAATTTAAATCAGATTTATTTTTTAAAAGTTATACATTAAAAAACATATATGTAAAATCAATTAATTTATTTATAATAAATAAATACTTATTTTTAAAAAAGTAAAGAAATCTGAAATTTAAAAAACTGAACGCGAGATTCAGTTTTGATGTTAACTGAATAGGAAGGTTTTAATTTTTTGAATTCTCCAATTTTATAGGAGGTTTGCCCTAGAATTTGAAATTTGTAAAATTTTGGTTTTGACACTTGTCATTATATGCTTGCTTTGCCTCTCCTATTCTATATAGATAGATTTAACCTTCGGTACTTAGTTCTTTTTGTGGGGTCCAGCCCACATTTTAAGGAAAAAATTTTCTTCCTTGCTTCATTTGTCAATATTGGCTGCCCAGCAGCCCATATTTTTCTTTATCTTCTGCACCTGTCAAAATTGGCAGGCGTGCAGAAGCAAACTGTCAAAAGTGGTTGGCTTCATTTTGCCTATAAAATGAGAGCTTCGGCTCTCATTTTTTACACAACCAACAAAGAGAAAAAGAAAGAGTGATGTTTCACATACATGGTATAAGAAAATAGTCTGTGAAGAAAATAGAGAATGTGAGCGATATTGTAGTGAGGTGAAATATCAAAAGAGAGTTATTTCTTTTGAGTATTGTAGTGGTCATTGTAGTATTCTACTCGAGCCTACAAAGTGTAAATTCCTTACTATAGTGATATCAGTTGCTTCTCTCAGGGTCGTGGTTTTTTCCCTTATTCAGAAGGGTTTTCCACGTAAAATCTTGGTATTATTGTTACTTTTTTATTCTTGTTAATTACCGTATCTCGGTGCTATATTATTATTCCACTTTTATTACCGTGAATATTATTTTGGTAGGGAGTTTATTCCCAACAACTGGTATCAGAGCACACGTTATGCTCGTTCACTAAAATACTATTCACTATCGGTAGTACTATACTCAGTGAAAAATAAAAATGTCCGGAGTAAAGTACGAGGTAGCAAAATTCAACGGAGATAACAGTTTCTCAACATGGCAAAGAAGGATGGGGGGATCTGCTCATCCAACAAGGATTACACAAGGTACTAGATGTTGATGCCAAAAAGCCTTATACAAATAAAAGTTGAAGATTGGGCTGACTTGGATGAAAGAGGTACTAGTGCAATCAGGTTGCATTTATCGGATGATGTGGTAAATAACATCATTGATGAAGTCACTGCACGTGGAATTTGGACAAGGTTGGAAAGCCTATACATGTCCAGAATGCTGACAAATAAATTGTACCTAAAGAAGCAGTTATACGCCCTACACATGGGTGAAAGTATGAATTTTTTGTCACATTTAAATGTGTTTAACGGACTAATCACACAGCTTGCCAAACCTCGGAGTGAAAATCGAGGAAGAAGATAAAGCCATCTTGCTATTGAACTCGTTGCCATCTTCGTACGATAATTTGGCAACAACCATCCTGCACGGTAAGACTACAATTGAGTTAAAAGATGTCACATCAGCTCTTTTACTCAATGAGAAGATGAGAAAGAAACCTGAAAATCAAGGACAAGCTCTCATCACAGAAGGTAGAGGCAGGAGTTATCAAAGGAGTTTGAGCAACTATGGTAGATCCGGAGCTCGTGGGAAGTCAAAGAACCGATCCAAATCAAGAGCCAGAAATTGCTACAACTGTGATCAACCAGGTCACTTCAAAAGAGATTGCCCAAATCCAAGGAAGGGCAAAGGTGAAACCAGTGGCCAGAAGAATGACGACAACACAGCCGCCATGGTGCAAAACAATGATAATGTTGTCCTCTTTATAAATGAGGAAGAGGAATGCATGCACCTGTCAGGTCCAGAGTCGGATTGGGTGGTTGACACAGCGGCATCTTACCATGCCACACCGGTAAGAGATCTTTTTTGCAGATATGTAGCAGGTGATTTCGGCACAGTGAGAATGGGTAACACAAGTTACTCAAAGATTGCGGGGATTGGTGACATTTGTATCAAGACAAATGTCGGATGCACATTGGTTCTAAAGGATGTGCGGCATGTACCTGATTTGCGGATGAACTTGATCTCGGGAATTGCTTTGGACCGAGATGGATACGAGAACTATTTTGCAAATCAAAAGTGGAGACTCACCAAGGGATCATTGGTGATTGCAAAGGGAGTTGCTCGTGGCACGTTGTACAGGACAAATGCAGAAATATGCCAAGGTGAATTGAATGCGGCACAAGATGAGATTTCTGCAGATTTGTGGCACAAAAGAATGGGTCATATGAGCGAGAAGGGATTGCAGATTCTTGCCAAGAAATCACTCATTTATTATGCCAAAGGTACAATGGTAAAACCTTGTGACTACTGTTTATTTGGTAAGCAGCATAAGGTCTCATTTCAGACATCGTCTAAAAGAAAATTAAATATACTTGATTTAGTACATTCTGATGTTTGTGGCCCAATTGAAATTAAATCAATGGGCGGTAACAAATATTTTGTTACTTTTATTGATGATGCTTCACGAAAATTATGGGTTTATATTTTGAAAACAAAAGATCAGGTGTTTCAAGTTTTCAAGAAGTTTCATGCTCTAGTAGAAAGGGAGACGGGTCAAAAGCTAAAGCGTCTCCGAAGTGACAATGGAGGTGAGTACACTGAAAGGGAATTTGAAGAGTACTGTTCAAGTCATGGGATCAGACATGAAAAGACAGTTTCTGGAACCCCGCAGCACAATGGCATAGCCGAGAGGATAAACCGCACCATTGTGGATAAGGTGAGAAACATGCTCAGAATGGCTAAACTGCCTAAGTCATTCAGGAGTGAAGCAGTTCAGACAGCCTGTTACCTGATCAATAGGAGTCCATCAGTTCCGTTGGCATTTGACATCCCAAAGAGAGTTTGGACTAACAAGGAGGTGTCCTACTCGCATCTGAAGGTATTCGATTGCAGAGCTTTTGCACATGTACCAAAAGAGCAGAGAACAAAGTTGGATGATAAGTCTGTTCCCTGCATATTTATCGGATATAGAGATGAAGAATTCGGGTACAGATTGTGGGATTGTGTAAAGAAGAAGGTCATCAAAAGCAGAGATGTAGTCTTCCGAGAAAGTGAAGTTGAAACTGCTGCTGATATGTTAGAAAAGGCGAATAATGGTATAATTCCTAATCTTGTTACTATTCCTTCTATTTCTAACAATCCCACAAGTGCAGAAAGTACGACCGACGAGGTTGCCGAACAGGGGGAGCAACCTGGTGAGGTTATTGAACAGGGAGAGCAACTTGATGAAGGTGTCGAGGAAGTGGAGCACCCCACTCAGGAAGAAGAACAACCTCAACCTCTGAGGAGATCGGAGAGGCCAAGGGTAGAGTCATGCAGGTACCCTTCCACAGAGTATGTCCTCATCAGTGATGAGGGGGATCCAGAAAGTCTCAAGGAGGTGCTGTCCCATCCAGAAAAGAACCAGTGGATGAAAGTCATGCAAGAAGAGATGGAATCTCTACAGAAAAATGGCACATATAAGCTGGTTGAACTTCCAAAGGGTAAAAGACCACTCAAATGCAAATGGGTCTTTAAACTCAAGAAAGATGGAAATGGCAAGCTGGTCAGATACAAAGCTCGATTGGTCGTTAAAGGCTTCGAACAAAAGAAAGGTATTGATTTTGACGAAATTTTCTCACCTGTTGTCAAAATGACTTCTATTCGAACTATTTTGAGCTTAGCAGCTAGCCTAGATCTTGAAGTGGAGCAGTTGGATGTGAAAACTGCATTTCTTCATGGAGATTTGGAAGAGGAGATTTATATGGAGCAGCCAGAAGGATTTGAAGTAGCTGGAAAGAAATACATGGTGTGCAAATTGAATAAGAGTCTTTATGGATTGAAGCAGGCACCAAGGCAGTGGTACATGAAGTTTGACTCATTCATGAAAAGTCAAACATACCTAAAGACCTATTCTGATCCATGTGTATACTTCAAAAGATTTTCTGAGAATAATTTTATTATATTGTTGTTGTATGTGGATGACATGTTAATTGTAGGAAAAGACAAGGGGCTGATAGCAAAGTTGAAGGGAGATCTGTCCAAGTCATTTGATATGAAGGACTTGGGCCCAGCACAACAAATTCTAGGGATGAAGATAGTTCGAGAGAGAACAAGTAGAAAGTTGTGGCTATCTCAGGAGAAGTACATTGAACGTGTACTAGAACGCTTCAACATGAAGAATGCTAAGCCAGTCAGCACACCTCTTGCTAGTCATCTAAAGTTGAGCAAAAAGATGTGTCCTACAACATAGAAGGAGAAAGGGAACATGACTAGAGTTCCTTATTCTTTAGCAGTCGGAAGCTTGATGTATGCAATGGTATGTACTAGACCTGATATTGCTCACGTAGTTGGTGTTGTCAGCAGGTTTCTTGAAAATCCTGGAAAGGAACATTGGGAAGCAGTCAAGTGGATACTCAGGTACCTGAGAGGTACCACGGGAGATTGTTTGTGCTTTGGAGGATCTGATCCAATCTTGAAGGGCTATACAGATGCTGATATGGCAGGTGACATTGACAACAGAAAATTCACTACTGGATATTTGTTTACATCTTCAGGGGGAGCTATATCATGGTAGTCTAAGTTGCAGAAGTGTATTGCACTTTCAACAACTGAAGCAGAATACATTGCCGCTACAGAAACTGGCAAGGCGATGATATGGATCAAACGGTTCCTTCAAGAGCTTGGATTGAATCAGAAGGAGTATGTCGTCTATTGTGATAGTCAAAGTGCAATAGACCTTAGCAAGAACTCTATGTACCATGCAAGAACCAAACACATAGATGTGAGATATCATTGGATTCGTGAGCAGGTGGAGAACGAATCTTTACACGTCAAAAAGATTCATACAAGCGAAAATCCTGCGGATATGCTGACCAAAGTGGTACCAAGAGACAAGTTTGAGCTATGCAAAGAACTTGTCCGCATACACTCAAACTAGAAACTGTGGTGTTATCCCCTTCAGGTGAATGAGACTGGAGGGGTAGATTTGTGGGGTCCAGCCCACATTTTAAGGAAGAAATTTTGTTCCTTTCTTCATTTGTCAATATTGGCTGCCCAGCAGCCCATGTTTTTTTTTATCTTCTGCACCTCTCAAAATTGGCAGGTGTGAAAAAGCAAGCTGTCAAAAGTGGTTGGCTTCATTTTGCCTATAAAATGAGAGCTTCGACTCTCATTTTTTTACACAATCAATAAAGAAAAAAAGAAAGAGTGATGTTTCACATACAGGGTATAAGAAAATAGTCTGTGAAGAAAATAGAGAGTGTGAGCGATATTGTAGTGAGGTGAAATATCAAAAGAGGGTTATTTCTTTTGAGTAATTTAGTGGTCTTTGTAGTATTCTATTCGGGCCTACAAAGTGTAAATTCCTTATTATAGTGATATAAGTTGCTCCTCTCGGGGTCGTGGTTTTTTCCTTATTCAGAAGTATTTTTCACGTAAAAATCTTGGTGTCATTGTTACTCTTTTATTCTTGTTAATTACCGTATCTCGGTACTACGTTATTATTACGCTTTTATTACCGCAAATATTAGTGGTTTATTCCCTGCGCTTTTTGCCCTTTCGTTTTTTTCTCCACTAAAGCTACTCAAGAACCCCGCGGATTAACAAGAAGGAAGCCATTCTGCTGCCCAGCTTCTGTTTTTGACAAAAAGCCTAAATCACGCCGTCGATAAGAGGTATCTTCTTCTCCCAGCATCCACAGTTCTTACCTGGAGCTTTAGATTCTTTAAATAAAAAACTAGGGTTTCTATCAATGAATTGAACTTGAAAACGTAAACTTTTGGTTGATGAGTTTTCAATCAATGAATTGAAGTTTTAGTTTCTTCTCCAGTTCATGCTTGTTATTATATAAATATATCTTAGCGATTTACTCACATAATGGCTTTACATTATCTCTGTATTACTAATCCTGCATTGCAATTAAATTACACTTTCTGCATTGCTAATCCCTACTTAACTTGTTTCTGAACCAGAGGATCCCTTAGGGTTTGAGGAATTGGAAGACTGCGATGAATCCGTTAACGCTAGTGAAGCGTATCCAGAATATTAATGCAAAAGAAGCATCTTTGGGGATCTCAGATGAAGCATCTTGGCATGCCAAATACAAAGACTCAGCTTACATATTCGTCGGCGGCATACCTTTTGACCTCACTGAAGGAGATCTCCTTGCCGTTTTTGCTCAGTAAGTCTTCTTACAGCTTTGAACTCTTAGAACTCATGCTTTGCCACTTTGCTTTCATCTAATAATAGAATGTCTCTTCGATTCTTTGATGATAATTAGGTACGGAGAGGTTGTTGATGTTAATCTCGTTAGAGATAAAGGTACTGGGAAGTCAAAAGGTTTCGCCTTTCTTGCATACGAGGATCAAAGGAGCACAACTCTTGCTGTTGGTATGTCTCCATCTCTCTCTTTCTCTCATTTTAAAGCTTCGATGTTAAAAAGAATTTCCAGCTTGCTTTGCTAAGTGAAGAGAAGTGTCATTTCTTTAACTGCTAAGCTTTTGTATAAGATCACATAGTTCAACATATTTTGACTATCTAACGCACTTTTTTGGTATTGGACTTGCAGATAATCTAAATGGTGCACAAATTTTGGGGAGAATCATCAGAGTAGACCACGTTACCAATTACAAAAAGAAAGAAGAAGAGGACGAAGAGACTGAGAGGAAAAAGAGGGAGGAGCGAGGAGTCTGCCGTGCTTTCCAGAAGGGTGAATGTACCCGGGGAGCTGCGTGCAAATTCTCTCACGATGAGCAGGTTCGTTCTTAGTATTCCTTTTTGTTCTTGTATATCATCTTGTTTCTTTATCTGTCTTCTCCTTTATAATGTTATTATGATTTTATTTTGTGTTGTTATAGTAGTTTGGGAAGTGTTGTAACTTCTGAATTTGTACAATGATGTTGCTTGCAGTTTAGTCTGTGTATATTAGTTTGTGTAAATTGAGTTCAATGGCAATAGCTAGCCATATGCTGTTGGCTGGATGTATCGGTTGCAATGGCTCCTCTAAGCGTATGAGTGAACATTAGGGATGGAATACACTCATATATCAAACTGTTTTGACTTTGACATGTGTACTGCGAGAATATGATCGAAAATCTCTTCAGATTTGTGATTCTAGATATCGTAGGCATTTAGGTGGTAACATCCCCATGTTTGTAGAACTTCAGTTATGCAATGTACTAAAACTCCCGTACTCATACTTTGACATATTTCTTGAGCAATCTGATGAATGTGGAATTTAGAGTTATCTGTCTTTCTGCACCAAAGGGTGTGGATAGCGGTCAATGAAGTGGAAGGAAATCTATGGGATACCAAGATTCTAATTCAAGCAGAGGCAAAAAATGTTAAGTGATGCCTAAATTTTAGTAGGCAGAGTTACCCGATAGTCTAGTACCGTTGCTGGTTAGAGGTAGTAGGTACCCAGTGGTATAATCGAGGCCAGCACTACTGCCCAAGACACCACCGTTATAAAAATGGAAATGAAAGATAATTCTATGCCTTTTCGTTCCATTAGGAGTGTCAAACGGGCGGGTCGGGTCGGATAAGGTTCGGGTCAAAAACAGGTAATGAAAAAACGGGTAAATTATCCGACCCAACCCATATTTAATATAAAAACAGGTTAACCGGCTGATAATATGGGTAACTATATTATTCATGACTTCTTGCATATGATCACTTTTGGGAGAATTTATAGTCTCCCTAACTTGAGACACCCCCAATTTGAGGCTTTACAAATGTAAAAGTTAGATCCATTGGTTAACCATTGGTTATCCATTTTTCTAAATGGATAATATGGTTCTTACCCATATTTGACCCGTTTTTAAATAGTTCATTATCCAACCCATTTCTTAATGGATAATATGGGTGGTTAAGTGTTTTCTTTGAACCATTTTGCCACCCCTACGTTCCATAATCAGGGGTTTGTCTCATTAGCTCAATTCCATAATCAGGGGTTTGTCTCATTAGCTCAATTCCATAACCAGGGGTTTGTTTCATTAGCTCAATTCCATAATCAGGGGTTTGTCTCATTAGCTCGTTAGGAAATTGAGCTATCTATCTTATGATCTTAGGCCTTTACTGCTGCTAGGTTTTTTGTATACTGCAATCTTTTTCGTTTTTTGGTAAAGTAATGTGAATCTTATTGAAGTTGGAAGCACCCAGAACATGGTACCTTGGTACAAAAATGACTGTAATTCCTTCCCTTAAGAATAGTCAATGACCTCCACTATGTTTACAGGATCATCTACAAGCTTTACATCACACGAATCATTTATACTGTGGGTATTAGAATTTTACAAAAGATAAGAATAAAATTATATCTTCAACACATCTATTGTTCCTCCCAATCCTATTGTCCAAAAGATATGTTAAGGAATGACTGTCCAACCTTTTTGTTATTGTTGACCATTGGAATTATTTTTTCTGAACATGGAAATTATTCTTAATCTCTGAAGTTTCAGATGTTCCAAAATCCTAAGTCTGTTTAAAAACCTCTAGACCTCTTCTCCTAGCTTCTTTCATTTGGAAGCATTCTTGCAAAAGTTAAAAAATATTTATTTGGTCTTAATATGCGCTGTAGAACCACTACCAGAAGCCTTCTTATAGCTGGAAATACCCTAAAGTTTACCAAGCACTCAGTAGGATGTTATGTGTGGCAGACGTGTGTGTTGTAGTGTTTTCAAAGCCCTTACGTGCATCAAGTTGATAAGCTCTCTTGAGTGTGCCACTATGATTTTTCCGAGGTCAACAATTTCCCGTGAGACATTTTAGCTTAAGAAATTGTTTTTATATTGTTTTTTTCCGTTGTTATTGTTTTTGTATTGTTTGTAGGATAGGTTAGTGTTTTTGACCTATCTTTGTACAAAGAAAAATCTCTCTTTGTTTTGCTGATCCAGTTTTCCTACATTTGCGACATCTATTCTGTAATGAAATATTTCTTTGGCATTTGCTAGAAGAAAATAAATCTCGCTCTGTGTTTCTCTTCATACAAATTCAAGAAGGTTGAAAAAAGGTTTGCCTTTAGTTTATGTGTAAGATGGAGTAGTGTGGAAGGGGGGGTGTTCTACACAGGCAGCAGAAGCAAAAAATAAAAAAAAATTGGCATACGCGTGGTGCTCATTAATAAATTACTTTTTAGCCCCCCCCCCCC
>MU786135.1:3497-14375 GCA_026770625.1 Nicotiana glauca
TCGAAATTATACAAAGACAAAAAATAAGGTCCTATTATTATCATTATTATTATTTTTTTCTATATTTTTCAAGATTATATTAAAATAAAAATAGGTTCAAAGGAACATATTCTTTCTAATACATTTAAATAGAGTAATATGCAACCATTTTTGTATATATTTTTTTATTTTTTATTATTTTATTTTTTTTTTATGATGAAAATAAATTAAAGAAGTCAAAAATAGTTGAAATAGTTATATTTGGCCTAAATCAAATATTTTCCTGCTAAAAATGGGTAAAATTTTGGGGAGGGTCAAAAATCACATGTCAACAAGTATATAATCGAGAATAGTTTTCTTTAGTTGAACCAACGACTGCGATGCGGTTCAAAACATTGCAACCTCTCTTGCTCCGGAATTTTAAGGGTCCCCCTCAAAATACTACCCCAGTTTACTGGGCTGGTACTTATGACAGCTGCTTGCGGTAAATGGCTTAAGTCAATTTTAGATTTTTAAGGGTCGTCCTCAAAATTCTGCCCCAGTTTCCAATACTGGGGGAAATGAAAATTTTATTGAATTGTGACTGAACCCATAGAGTTGCCTACTTATCACCTCTTAAACGGGAATAAGATCAGGCCTAGTTCAAATTACATCATACAAGGAAATCGTAAATGCTACACATAGTATTATTTGACTGCGTTTGAATTGATCGGCTTTGGGCTGACTTCTCTGTCCATTTCTACAAGTATAAGGGATCCTCTTGTTAGAACCTGGTGAACCATATATGGGCCTTGCCAGTTTGGAAAGAACTTCCCTTTTGCTTCATCTTGATGTGGAAAAATCTTTTTTAACACCAGCTTCCCCGGTGTGAATTGTCTCGGCTTGACTTTTTTATTGAAGGCTCTGGACATTCTGTTCTGATAAAGCTGACCATGGCAAACTGCATTCATTCTCTTTCCATCTATAAGAGCTAACTGCTCGTAGCGACTCTTCACCCACTCTGCATCATCAAGTTCTGCTTCCTATATGATTCTTAAATAAGGAATTTCTACTTTAGCAGGAATGACTGCCTCTGTACCATAAACTAGCATGTAAGGTGTCATACCAGTTGATGTGCGAACTGTGGTACGGTATCCCAATAAAGAAATAATAACTTCTCATGCCACTGCTTATGCTTTTCGATCATCATCCTTAGTATCTTTTTGATGTTCTTGTTGGCGGATTCTACGGCTCCGTTCATCTGAGGTCTATAAGTTGTAGAATTCTTATGTTGGATTTTGAAGGTTTCACACATGGCTTTCATCAAATCACTATTGAGATTGGAACCATTATCAATGATGATCTATTCTGGAATCCCGAAATGACAAACAATATGGTCACGAACAAAGTTTGCCACAACTTTCTTAGTCACTGCTTTGTATGATGCTGCTTCAACCCATTTGGTGAAATAATCAATTGCCACTAGAATGAACCCTTGCCCGTTTGATGTGGTTGGCTCGATAGGTCCGATGACATCTATTCCCTAAGCGGCGAACGTCCATGGCGAGTTTGTTGTAGTAACCTCGTTTGGAGGCACATTTATCATGTTTGCATGTATCTGACAGCGATGGCACTTTCGGACATACAGGATGCAGTCTGTTTCCGTAGTCATCCAGAAATAACTAGCCCAGAGTATCTTCTTGGCTAAGACAAAACCGTTCATATATGGACCGCAAGTCCCAGCATGGATTTTGTCTAGCAATTTAGATGCTTCCTTTGCATTGACACACCTTAGAAATCCCAAATCAGGAGTCCTCCTATACAGGACTCCTCCACTGTGAAAGAAATTGTTGGATAACCTCCAAAGTATGCGCTTTTGAGTGGGATTTGCAAGCTCTGGTTAATCTCCTTCTCTAGGTAATCTCCTTTTGCCAAGTATTCCTTGATATCGTGAAACCAAGGTTTTCCATCTGCTTCTTCTTCGACATGAGCACAGTAAAATAGCTGATCATAGATCTTTGCAGGGATAGGATCAATGAAGTTTTTATCTGGATGCTGAATCATAGATGACAGGGTAGCCAATGTATTGGAAAACTCATTCTGGACTCTAGGAACATGACGGAACTCTGTCTTTGTGAACCTCTTCCTCAACTCCTGTACATGATGCAAATATGGGAGTATTTTGGAGTTATTAGTTGCCCATTCTTCTCGGACCTGATGTATAACCAAGTCTGAATCCCCAATTACTAGCAACTCTTGGATATTCGTGTCAATGGCCATCTTGAGCCCTAAGATGCAATAGGTGTGCTGAGACCAGTCATATCATCATAAGACCAGGCGAATATGTCCTCATATTCCCTTAGAAACTCTGTGTACTCTTCCTTTTCTGATGGTGACAGATGAACACTGATGCGCGTTTCCTTGACATTCTCTGTATCACCCAAGTTGACAAACTCAGTTTTGTCCAAGTTAGACTTAGGCCTATTATCAAAGTTATCAACTTCTTTAACAACATCTTCTGTTATATCATCCTCTTTTGAGTCTCTATCCATTTGTCACGTTGCCTCATTGCAAGTCACAATCGTCGGTTCATCAAGATAAATAATAGTAATGCTGTGCAAATAAAATAAATAGTAAAAAGGTATTGAGAGCGAGATTTATAAGAAACTGAAGTGCTTTGATAAATTTCATAAGTGTTTTGAACATTGGAGCTCTTATTTCGAAATTAAAATGCAAAAAGAAAATCAACTAGCAAAAAGTAAAAGGTGATGCATGGTGCTTTGTTCAGCTTTGCTACCCTGAAGCCTTCCGGGCTCTGTGGTTCTGATAGACCAATTATTGAGGCGTGATCCTCGCCTCATGGCTTGCATGGAAGGGCCTTCCTCCCCTTCCTCCTTAAAAATGACACAACAGTCTATATTATCATCCTTCAGGAGCAAGTTCCTCATTGCTGCTAATGCTTACTCTTCTTCTGACCCATAAATGACTTTGACTGGTTGGAAAGTCTGCTCTAGACGAGGTATCGGATGATCCAATGGATAGTAAGGACCATGCCAGGGTGGCGACCATTCTTTGAATTCCTTCCAAGTGTACTCGTATTCCAAACCAAAAGTGGTACCGTGCTTCTTCAGCTTGATAGGTTTGGTGATTCCCTGGAGGTTCCTACCAAGTCCCTTGCCAGATTCATATCCACTCCAATTTAGTATGCTTTCAATCCTGTCATCCCACCATTTATCTTTGTCCACGGCCTTGACTCGCTCAATATGATGGTTGGTTTACCCAACTATCTTTCTCCTTCCTCCTATCGCTGGAATGGTTTGGCGACTGTATATGGATTGCTACCATCTCCGTGAATAATTACCTCTTGGTGATTCCACTCAAATTTCATCGCTTGGTGTAGGGTTGATGCTACAGCTTCAGCGGCATGGATCCAGGTTTGTCCTAATAGCAAGTTGTAAGATGTTGGACATCTATTACTTGAAAATCAACATCGAACCAAGTTGGTCCCTTTTGCAGACATAAATTGATTTCCCCAATGGTGGACCTTTGGGATCCATCAAAAGCTTTGACATTGATGGCCCCATCTTTGATCTCATGAAGACTCTTACCCTGTAAGGCCTCGAGAAAATGAGTGCTCAAATCGTAGCAACTCGTAGAGTCAAGTTCACCTATGTGTTGGGACTATGAAAATTTTTTTACTGGTTTTGGACTTAAGAATCTAGAGTCAAAGTTTTCAAGAAAAGTGTCATTTTTGCGGTTCAGAATGCGATCGCATAATCGATATGCGGACCGCTTTCGTGCCGCATAGTTAACCAGGTGAGCAGTCAAAGTTGATGTTATAAATGTGGTCCATTATGCGACCGCATAATCAGTATGCGGACCGCATTCCTGCCGCATAGTTAATCAGAGAGTTAGTCTAAGTTGATGTTATAAATGCGGTCCATTATGCGACCGCATAATCAGAATGCGGACCGCATTTCCACCGCATACCCAGGCAGAGATGTTCAGTGATTGGGGTCAGTTCTGCGGTCCAATATACGGACCGCATTCCAATTCAGCGATCGCATAGTCCGACCGCAGATCTTGCTCGGGCTTCTATTTTCTAAAATTTAAAACCCGAAGCCCTTTCTAATAAAACACCCCAACCCCCTATTTTTTAACATATTTTCTGAACAAAATAAGAGATAGGGAGGAGGGGTTCTTGAGGGAAAAGTTCACCTTCTTCAAAATTTGTTCCTCAAAGTATCTGGTCCGGGAAATTTTAAAGCAAGTGTCTTCATCTCCCTTTCTACAGGTAAAATCCCTACCCCATTTTCATGGACTTTCAGATTTATTGAGAGGGGGAAAGTCTCATGCATTAGTTCTTGATAATAGGGGTTGAAACACTCATGCATGTTTATTAAAACCTAAAATCTAGTAAGAGTAGTTGGGAGGGAGTAAAGAATTTGTATAAAGAAGGGTTGACAACCTAAATAAACTCGGATAGTAATTGTCAATTTAAAATTCTAAGATGCATGTGTTAATTTGTGAACTAGATTGACGTGGCTAGATTGCTTGGTGACTGATAATAGGAGTTTAAAAAGGGAATTCGACTNATGTGAATTGTTGAATATGACGGAAATAGTATAGATGGCTATGGAAACACTTGTAAATTATTGTTGCTACTCCCTAAGGAGTGTTGTTGTGATCTTTGAGAATTGTTTATTGTTGTTGTTGTGATTGTTTGTGAATTGAAACTGTACGGTGGGATCGGGTTGCACGCCGCAACACGAAGTATTAAGGTGCGGGTTGTGGTGATAAGGGTAGCCGAGGTAATAACAGTGGCCGAGGTAATAACGGTGGAAATTGATCGAAATCACTGTTGAAATGAAATTATGAGCAAGAATGTGAAATCTATTGATGTGGAAATATGGAAGTGGAAAACGGGAGAGTTTGTAAAACTTGTTTGGCTTTATTGTTTTTACTTCATGGATTTGGTTGTTGTTTCTGTTACTGTTACTTACTTGTCTATGGCTTGAGTTTACTTGGCGCAAGGTTTGATCATACATACCAGTACAATTCAAGTGTACTGATGTCCCTTTTTGCCGGGGGTGCTACATTAGTGTTATGATTGTAGGTAGATTTGCAGCAGGTACTCCAGCCCACCGATCGTAGCTCCCTCTCCGTCTTTCGTTAGTTGTTTTGGTGAGCCTCATTCCTCTCGGGGCCCTACGTGGCCCAGGCCACTTGTTTCCGTAGTTTTATTTTGTTGTTGTAAAAGGTATAGCTGGAGTCTTGTTACCGGCAAATATTGTATTAACTTCTTTCATCTGTAAAGGCTCCGTAGACAGGAAACGTGGGTCATGAACTTATGTAATATGTATTTTGTATATATGGGCAAATGTAAAATGTAAACCACGCTAGTAACCATGTACCTTACTTATATTTTGAAATGAATTGTTGTTCTAAATTAATCGTATGGTCATTTCACTTGGCTAATAAGTAATGGAAGATGTGGGGTAATACGTGGGATAGGAAAGGCACCTAGGTTCGCTTGACTGGGGATACCTGGTCGAGCACCGGTCATGCCCCTCGAGTTTGGGGCGTGAAAAACTTGGTATCAGAGCCTATGGTTTTAAAGTCCTAGGATGTCTCGAAGCCGTGTCTAGTAGAGCCCTTCTTATCGGTGTGTTGTCGACCCCATCTATAAGTAGGGGGCTGCAAGGACATTTAGGAATTTACCATCTTCTTTGTTATTCTATATCGTGCGGTGAAGTGAAAAGTGGAAGTATTCATGTCTAACTCGTGCTTTGTTCCGAAATTTTCAGAAATGGTACCTAAGAAGAAAGCTACACTCGGCCTTAGGGCCGAAGCCACCCCAAGTGTGGATGTGAATCATGTACCCGATGTCGTGGGTTAGAGTGACTCACCGGCCTTGAATCTGCCCGGCCCGTCTATTACAGATCCAAGCATTCATGTTCCGGCTGCAGCAGAGGGTGCCACCATCCCTCCGGCCAATATTCCTAATTCTGATACAGTTCCAGTTTCCGGTCCCAGGGTTTCTGATAGGGACCTTAGAGGATCCATCCGTATGTTGACCTAGTTAGTGGCCACCCAGGCCCAGAGATCACATGATGCCCTGGTGTCCTCTAGCGGACAAGGAGATTCTGCCAGCTCCAGAATCCACCAGTTTCTGCGATTGGCCCCTCCAGAATTCTCAGGCACAGACCCAGAGGCAGATCCGCAGGATTTCCTTGATGATATGTATAAGACCCTTCGAGTGATGAAGGCTACAGAGATAGAAGGGGTTGAGTTGGCTTCATACAGGCTGAGGGGAGAAGCGCGTTCGTGGTTTGAGATGTGGGAGGATTCCCGTGAGGAAGGCAGGCCTCCGTCTAGATGGGATGAGTTTGTAGATGCCTTTATGGACCACTTCCTGCCTGCCGAGACAATGGCAGCCCGTGCCACTGAGTTCGAGGTTCTCAAATAGGGTAGTATGAGTGTTTAGGAGTACCAAATGGAGTTTGTGAGGTTGTCCAAGTATGCTCCTCAGTTAGTGTCGACCATGGATGCTCGGGTTTGGCGTTTCGTTCAAGGACTTATTCCTTTGGTGGTGATGAGGCTGCTACAGCAGCCTTGCACTCAGATATGAATTATGGAAAGATTGTAGGATTCGCTCAGGCCACAGAGGCTAGAAAGCTGAAGATTCGGGCAGAAAGGGAGAGTGGCTGCTGGGCCCGGTCAGTGGGTCACTCAGGGAGACCAGTTCCGGGGAGAGGGTCATCAGGGCTATCCCAATCATATGCTCAGTCCTCAGCAAGTGCACCACCATCTGTGCACAGTTATCAGCAGAGCAGTCACTCGAGACCAGGTTCAGACATTAGGAGGTCCCGCCAGTCAGGTCGTTCAAGAGTGAGGTCTCAGCAGCACGGTGGGACTACATGCCCCAAGTATGGGAGATTTCATATAGAGACTTGCTATTTGGATATCCTAGTATGTTATAGGTGCGGGGTGAGAGGTCACATCCAGCGGGACTACCGTGCGCCCAGTCAGGGTATGGGTAGGGGATCTGCCTAGTCACCCGGTTCTTCAGTTGCTACATCATCAGTGTGTCCTCCAGCTCCCGCAGGGCGCGGTACAGTCAGGGGTAGAGCTCGCGGTAAGGGTGGACCTAGCCGGTTCTATGCTTTGAGTGGTCGCCAGAGTGCTGAGGCTTCTCCAGATGTTGTTATATATATCTTGTCTATTCAGGCCATTGATTGTTATGCTCGTTTTAATCCAGGGTCCTCTTTGTCTTATGTCACCCCATTCATTGCTTCATGTTTTGGGACAGAACCCGAACAGTTTCATGAGTCGTTCTCTATATCGACTCCGGTTGGTGATTCTATTACAGCCTCGCGAGTTTATAGGAATTGTGTTGTCACAGTGTGTGGTCGTGTTACCACGGCCGATGTTATTGATCTTGGAATGGTAGATTTTGATGTAATCATAGGGATGGACTGGCTTTATTCGTGCTTTGCCAAACTTGACTGCTGAACGAGAGTCTTGAGACTCGAGTTCCCTAACGAGCCGGTTATTGAATGGAAAGGAAATGGTGTGGTGCCAAAGGGTAGGTTTATTTCTCACCTTAAGGCTTCGAAGATGATAAATAAGGGGTGTATATATCATTTGGTCTGGGTGGCGGACACCACCTCAGAAGTGTCTGTCCCTGAGTCCGTGCCAGTTGTAAATGAGTTTCTTGAAGTGTTTCCGGATGAGCTTTCAGGGATTCCGCCAGATAGGGAGATTGATTTTGGGATTGATGTCTTGCCGGACACTCAGCCAATATCTATTCCACCATACAGAATGGTGCCAGCAGAGTTAAGAGAGTTAAAGGAGCAGCTGAAGGATTTATTAGAGAAGGGGTTCATACGACCGAGTGTGTCGCCATGGGGTGCTCCTGTTCTTTTTGTCAAAAAGAAGGATGGGTCGCTTCGGATGTGCATTGGTTATCGGCATCTTAACAAAGTCACCATCAAGAATAAATATCCTTTGCCTCACATAGATGATTTGTTCGACCAATTGCAAGGTGCAAAGTTCTTCTCCAAAATTGATCTGCGGTCCGGGTATCACCAATTGAAGATTAGAGAGCAGGACATTCCTAAGACCGCCTTCAGGACCCGCTATGGTCACTTCAAATTCTTGGTCATGTCTTTTGGGCTAACCAATGCCCCGGCAGCTTTCATGGACCTCATGAATTGGGTTTTCAAGCCATTTCTAGACTTCTTTGTGATTGTTTTCATTGACGACATCCTCGTTTATTTGCGGAGCATGGAGGATCATGCTAATCACCTCAGAGCAGTATTGCAGACTCTTCGTCAGCACCAATTGTATGCTAAATTTTTGAAATGTGAGTTTTGGTTGAAGTCCGTTACCTTTTTGAGTCAGGTTGTTTCCAGTGAAGGGATTCAGGTGGATTCCTAGAAGATTGTAGCAGTGAAGGATTGGCCTAGACCCACGACCCCGACGGAGGTTCGTAGCTTCTTGGGTTTAGCCGGGTACTATCGAAGGTTTGCGGAGGGATTCTCTACCCTCTCCTCCCCATTGAATAAATTGACGCAAAAAGTAGCTAAGTTCCAATGGTCCGACGCTTGTGAGAAACGTTTTCAGGAACTGAAGTCAAGGTTGACCTCGGCGCCAATATTGGCCTTGCTAGAAGGCACGGAAGGATTTGTGGTCTATTTCGATGCCTCTAGGGTTAGTTTGGGATATGTGTTGATGCAACATGGGAAGGTTATAGCGTATGCTTCGAGGTAGCTCAAGAATCACGAGAAGAATTATCTGACGCATGATTTGGAGCTAGCAGCAGTTGTGTTTGCTTTGAAAATATGGCGGAATTATCTTTATGGGGTCCATGCTGATGTGTTCTCAGGCCATAAGAGTCTCCAGTATTTGTTCAAGCAGAAGGAACTGAATTTAAGGCAGTGACGGTGGTTAGAATTGTTCAAGGATTATGATATAAACATTTTGTACCATCCAGGGAAGGCAAACGTGGTGGCCGACGCTCTCAGTTGGAAATCTATGAGTAGTTTGGCTCATTTGGGAGTGAATCACAAGCCCTTGGCTCGGGAGGTTTATCAATTGACCAGTTTAGGAGTTTGCCTTTCGATATCAGACACGGGGAATGTTGTGGTGCATAATAGAGCAGAATTGTCTCTCGTAGCGGAGGTCAAGGAAAAGCAGCTTATGGATCCAACATTAGCTCAGATGAAGGAAGCAGTTTTGAATAACAAGACTTCGGCATTCTCACTCGGCGGCGAGGATGGTGTATTGCAGTGTCAAGGTAGGCTATGTGTCCCGGATGTGGATAAGCTTCGGGAGAGAGTGATGGCGGAGGCTCATAATTCCAGGTGTTCCGTGCACCCAGGTTCTACAAAAATGTATCATGGTCTCAAGGAGATTTATTAGTGGAACGGTATGAAAAGGGGTGTGGCAAACTTTGTATCTAAATGTCTGAATTGTCAGCAAGTGAAGGCTGAGCATCAGCGGCCTGGTGGGTTAACTCATCTTATGGAAATACCAATGTGGAAATGGGAGATGATCAACATGGATTTCGTGGTAGGGTTACCTTGCACTCAGTGCAAGTTCGACCCAGTTTGGCTAATAATGGATCGACTCACCAAATCAGCTCACTTCTTGCAAGTTAAGTCCACCGATACTCCAGAATAATATGCTAAGTTGTATATCAAGGAGATAGTTAGGCTTCATGGCACTCCACTTTCCATTATCTCATATCGAGGGGCCCAGTTCACAGCTAATTTTTGGAAGAAATTTCAGCAATGTTTGGGTACTCAGGTGAATCTCAGCACAGCTTTCCACCCGCAGACCGACAGTCAGGCCGAGCGGACTATTCAGACGCTTGAAGATATGTTGCGGGCTTGTGTCTTGGATTTAAAAGGTAGTTGGGATGACCGCTTACCACTTATAGAATTTGCTTACAATAATAGCTTTCATGCTAGCATTTAGATAGCCCCATTTGAGGCATTGTACGG
This sequence comes from Nicotiana glauca, assembly GCA_026770625.1. NCBI lineage: Eukaryota > Viridiplantae > Streptophyta > Magnoliopsida > Solanales > Solanaceae > Nicotiana > Nicotiana glauca. Next base: position 13,466 of record MU786135.1, read on the forward strand.
AAGAAGTTGTAGGTCTCCAATTGGGTGGTTTAAAGTGGGTGAAGTAGAATTGCTAGGGCCAGATCTTGTGTACCAGGCTATGGAGAAAGTTAAAGTTATTCAGAAAAGGATGAAAACTGCTCAGAGTCACCAGAAATCCTATGCGGACGTTCGCCGAAGAGATTTGTAATTTCAAGTTGATGATTGGGTGTTCTTGAGGGTATCTCCTTTGAAGGGAGTCATGCGATTCGGGAAGAAAGGGAAGCTGAGTCCCAGGTATGTCGGACTGTATTAGATCGCTCAAAGGGTCGAACGAGTCGCTTATAGTTTGGAATTGCCCCCTGAAATGTGCTTAGTGCACCTGGTGTTCCATGTGTCCATGTTAAGGAAAGTGGTTGGAGATCCGTCCACCATCATGCTAGTTGAAGACATCAAGGTTACTGAGGAGTTATAATATGAGGATATTCCGGTTATGGCAAAGTCAACAAGTCGAATAGGCCACGTGGGAAGCGGAAGATGAGATGAAAGAAAAATACCCCTATTTGTTTGAACAAGTTTAGAAGTGGTCTTGTGAATTCTTGTCCCTAAGAGAACTAGTATTGTGTCCCATTTGGTGCAAAGACACCCCATTCCTTCCCTAAATTTACTATTGTAATTCTCCAAGTTGTGCCAAAATTTTGTGTGTTGTGGTTATTTGAGCCATAGGCAACCCTTCTTGTAAAATGAAAGCATTGTACTCTTGCGATAAGTAGATTGCTTATGATAGTGCAGACGGGTAATGCTTAATTTAGTTGTGTGTAATGTACCAAAGTGGTTAAACGTGTGTCGAACTCCTTAAGGTAACCGACTATGTACAAAAGTGTGTTGAGAAATTGAATATGTGCAAGTGTGAAGGTAATGAATTGTATATCAGTTATAGGGGTAACAAGAT
>MU786135.1:16301-69648 GCA_026770625.1 Nicotiana glauca
CAGCAGGTACTCCAGCCCACCGATCGTAGCTCCCTCTCTGTCTTCCATCAGTTGTTTTGGTGAGACCCATTCCTCTTGGGGCCCTACATGGCTCAGGCCGCTTGTTTCTATAGTTTTATTTTGCTGTTGTAAAAGGTATAGCCGGAGCCTTGTTACCGGCAAATATTGTATTAAATTCTTTCATCTGTAGAGGCTCCGTAGACAAGAAACGTGGGTCATGATCTTATGTAATATGTATTTTGTATATATGGGCAAATGTAAAATGTAAACCACGCTAGTAACCATGTACCTTGCTTATGTTTTTAAATGAATTGGTGTTATAAATTAATCGTATGGTCATTTCACTTGGCTAATAAGTAATGGAAGATATGGGGTAATACGTGGGATAGGAAAGGCACCTAGGTCCGCTTGACTGGGGATACCCGGTTGAGCATCGGTCATGCCCCTCGTGTTTGGGGCGTGACATACCCAATATTTTGAGAGTTACCAACGGACAAATGTTGAGGCTGGACCCTCCGTTGATCAAATCCTGGTGATGAAATAATCTTCGATTGCACAGTGATGTGCAGCGCCTTATTGTGGCTCAACCCTTCAGGTGGCAGCTCATCTTCATGGAAAGTGATTTTGTGACTCTCTAATACTTTCGCTACCATGTTTTCCGTTTCTCCTCCAGTTATGTTGCTGAGTACATTTACCTCACTCAGTATCTTCAACAAGGCATTTTTATGCGCATCGGAGCTTTGCAGCAGTGCTAGGATAGAGATCTGTGCCGGTGTTTTATTCAGTTGATTAATGACTGAGTACTCTTTTGCTTGTATCCTCCTCCAGAGATTATCGGGCCTAGTGTCAACAGGTCGTCCAGAGGTCGACTTGCTCGACTCATCTAAGTACTCCAGAGTATAAACCCTGCAAGTTCGGGTCATACCCTGTGCTGCAATTGTTTCTCCATATTTGGTTTTTCCTATCCTTCTTGTCTTGGCTGTGTAGTCCCAGGGAATGGCCTGTGTATAGAACGGTATTATGGCTGACATTGCTACAGGAATGGGTACCCTCGCTTTGGAATGTAACACATCAACTTCAAATGGTACCTTTGGGGACCCAAACTCAACCTAAATTGATCCTGGTGCCTTTGCAGGAGATGGTGCTTCAAGATCGAGTGGTATGGACATGTTTACTTTAGCACCTTTAGAAGGCCGAATCTGGACAATTATCGGGTTAAGTATGACTGTTTGTTTCTTTGGCTTGTCACCTTCTGTAATCAACCCGATCGACCGTTCGGGGTCCTAATCATCTTTTATCTTTATCATGTGAATGCTCCTGCCCTTGTGGTCAGGCAGAGGATTATAACAAACATTATGAGCAGGAACCTTTGCCATGATGATCTTATTTTCAATCAAAGAATGAATCTTTTCCTTCAGGGAGCGGCACTCCTCAATGGTATGACCTTTCATGTCGGAATTGTATGCATAGGTTTTGTTCGGGTTGACCCATTGGGAAGGATTTTCTGGGGTTATGGCAGTGAGTGGGGTGACGTAACCAGCATCTTTAAGCCTTTCATACAGTTGGCCGATTGGTTTGGCAATGGTGGTGTACTATTTGGGAGGTCTACAGTCGAAGTTTGGTCGGGTTCTAGGGAAATTTTGGCGAGGTGATTGATAGTGAGCTTGTTGTGTATCGTAGGCTTGTTAGTTGTGTGCTGGTTAGGAGTGTTTGGGGGAAGTGGGCTGATATATGGGAGGTAGCGATGATTAGTAAGTAGGTGGTGGAGCTTGGTAAGAAGGTGCTTGGTAACTTGGGATAGCTTGATGTGTGAGTGGAGGTAATTGGTAGGTTTGGTATCTAACTGGAGATTTTGTCCTCTACGCAACCATTACAGCACTCACATCCCTTTTCTTGGATGTGCCGCCCGACTGTAGGAGCCTTGTTGGTGGCTTGCAATGCTTTAATATTAGTGACCATACCACTTTTAATACCTTCTTCGATTCTCTCCCCTAACTTGATGATGTCAGAAAATTTTTGGCCCTCGATCAGCATCAGCCTCTCAAAATATTGGGTGTCTTGAGCCTGAATGAAAAACCTGTTCATCTATTCTTCTTCTAAGGCTGGCCTGACCTTAGCAGCCTCTGACCTCCAACGAGTAGCATACTCGCAAAAAGTTTATGTAGGTTTCTTCTTCAAATTTTGGATGTAGAATACATCTGGTGCATTCTTGGTATTGAATCTGAACCTGTCCATGAAATTGGACGCCATACCGACCCATTTTTTCCACTTCTTGGGGTCTTGGCTAATGTATTAAGAAGAGCATCCCCTTTTAGGCTTCTCATAAAGAGCTTCATGTGGATCTTTTAACTTATCGCAGTATGTCCTCGAATGGACTGTGGGATCTCCTGTGCCATCAAACATTTTGAACATGGGAGGTTTGTACCACTGCAGGAGTTCAACATCTGGTTGGATACAAAGGTCCTTATAATTCAGCCCCTCGATGCCTTTGTTTCCTTTGACACCCTGGACTTGGCTGGTAAGTTTCTTGAGTTCCATGGCCAGGTTCTTGATGAGAGAGTCTTTGTCACCAGACTCAGGTGTGTTTGAAATGGGTTGAATGGGATATGGCATCATTTCCACATAAATCGGGTTGTTTTGATGGTAGGAATAGTCATTTGTGGATGTTAGTAGTTTAGAGACAAGTAATTGGGTGTTACTTGAAGTGTGGCATGTGTTGTAGTGGTTCAGGGACAAGTAATGGGGTGTTACTTGAAGTGTGGCATGTGTTGCAATGGTGATGGGGAGCGGATTGATTTTGTGGTTTCGGGATATTCTATGGAGGTACGGGGTTTCGAGGGTTGGAGAAGTTGACACCTGGGGTAGTGATGGAAAATGACAAGCTGGCCAAATTCCGGACTTGATCTAGTTCTTCCTGAAATTTCAACCACTTTTGTTCAAGCTGGGAGGCACTTTCCTTGGAGACCTGCATACCCTGGGAGGTCTATACCCTTTCAACCGAATTCCCCTTCCTGATGTTACCCAAGTCTTCCATTTTTGCTTTGTTCCTACTTCATATTGGACTTAAAGGAGGCGGAGGTGGAGGGCCCTTAGATCTTGTAGAGTATGATGATGCCAGAGTGCAATGGACTAACCTTTGGGGAAGGGGAATAAAACAAAAGTAAAAACAAAAGGTAACAAGTTAGTAAGGTAATAGAGGGGAAAATGTCGCAGTATTTAAACACATAGTGCAAGAATATAAATCATGTCCTAATTTTGGTGCCTCGTTGTACCCGAGGTAGGCCTAGCGACAAGTTGATTTGGAGAACTTATAATGCTAAAGGTCTCATTTTATAGATAAAAAATAAGACAATTTCCAAAACAACATTAGAATTGCTAAAATAAAATGCCACTAATGGCCATTGGCCTTATTACATTTTAAGTAAAAGAAAAGACTCCTAACTACTTGGTCCCAGAAGGACCTTCCCCAGACTCAGCAGTTTTTGCTTCATCGAATGGCTTCACCAGCTAACGCAGTCCCAGCATCAAGTAGGTTCTCGCCAAGCGTCCTCCTTTGTTTCCCTCGGCGTTCTGGCAGTTTTCGATCCTTTGGATGAACTTTCTTTCCAATTCTACCAAACCATGCTCCTAATACCCTAGTCGCTAGTTGGCATTGGCATCCATATCCTTCCATTCTTCAATTAGCTTTTGATGGGCCTCTTGAATTCCCTGGTGCTCACTTTCGCATTCCCAAATCCTCTTGCGCAATTGATTGTACTTAACCTGTATTTCAGCCCTCTCATCGATGACTCTATTGCCTCGAACAAACTCGGGTTGTCCTAACCGGCCATGGTCGTCTTCCAACCAACTTGGGTAATACAGAGTATAGCCAGCATGGTACCTGTTTGGTTCTAGGGAGTCCTTTCTCAAGATGATTTTGCAGTGCCACATGTGTTGAGCTTGACACTTGTATGGGCTATCACCATCTTTGAAATCGGCCCTGAAGTGACTCATTTTGTCGACCCTTGGTATAACCTGCTTTCTTTCTATCTGTCTCATGACTCGGAGAGGGACATAGGGATAAGTTCCTCTCATACCAATGAGTATAAGAAATGGTGCATCCCGAGAACGGACGATGAACTCTTTAGTAGGGAACCATTCAAACATCCACCGTACCTGGTCCTCTTTCAGATTCTCAAACAACTCTACCCACCCCCTAGCGTCTTCCGGTTGATCAAACATGTTAGGCATATAATTCATTCATCTTGGCTGATGGAAGGCGATATGATCGTCCCAGTCTCTGCGTAGAATCTCTTGCCGATATTCAACCTTTTGGAGGTGCTCCACATGCCAGAGTTGGAGTAATAAGTTACAGCCCTAGAAGTGTTTAGCCCTTTGTTGACAATTCTACAAGGCTCGGTATATCTCTGCAATGATCATAGGTACTATGCTAAAAGGCTACCCGCCAATTCCTTCCATTAAAGTCTTAGTGACCATGGCCAGTCTGGTATGGATCCTGGCCTTCTTCATGGGGAATACTATCATCCCTGAGAAGCAGAATATGAAGAAGAAGACTCTCCTATGAATATGTCCCAATGAGGTAAGGGCAAATTCGTTTGGGTAGGTGCTGTAGGACTTGCTATGGCCGTACCTCTCATACAGATAATCAAAAGGGATGTAAGAGTCCTTCAAACAAGCCAAGCCTGGGTTTTTCTTCAGTCTCATCATCTTGAGGAAACCTCTACCCTTGCGATTTTATGGCATAACCAAACCTAGAGTCTCCCAAAGAATACCAGGTAACCCTCCTATCTCTTCAATCAAAGGGGTCATTTCCTGGTCCCTGAAGCGAAACACTGATCTATCATTGTCCCAGAATAAAGTTGCAGCCTCTATGATTCTGTTGTCGGGCTGGATTTCCAAAAGAGAAGGTAAATTCCCCAAATATTTGCGGACGAGAGTCTGATCGCTGAAGTGAAGGTCTTCCCACCAGCTTAGCAACCTTGGATGAATGTTGGTTACCATGCCGAATCTGGGGACCTCGTGCCTCATTTTCTGCAAAACAAAGTGTTAGACCATTACCCCGCCGGACTCGACTGTTTAAACCAATAATTAGCATAACAGCATTTAGTTCTCCAAATAAATATACAGAACATGGTAATGTCCATTTTGGGTTCCAAAGAAACCCGGTGGACTTTGGACATGGCTATCTTAAATAGTCATTTGACAGTAATGCATGCATAATTAAATAGAATAAGGTTTCTATGGGGTATTAGACTGGTACCCTTAAGCGGACAACTCAAGAGGGAAAGGCACGGAACCGTCGACTACACCGCTGATTGACTGGTTTTACCGTAAATACGCCTTTACCAAATTTAGGGGGTGATAATATCGGAAGAGCGCAACCACTCATTATAAGCGTTGCTATTGTATTTTTTTAGCACGAGTGGAATATGATATTGAAGATGTGATTACAAGAATGAAACAAATTGCCACATATTTGCACATTCATAAAACAATAATTACAATAATTGCTCATAATTACAACATGATTGAAGGAAAGCGGTAAAAGCAAGAAAAGAAAACAAAAGCCAAGTCAGTTTCGAAGTAGAAGAGAGATAAAGACATTAAAGGAAAGCAATAAAGTCACAAATAATATGTAATGGTAAAAGCCTAAAGAAATATCCCTAACAGTGTCGCCATGTTGTCGATGGCCTCTTTTTTCCGAGGCGAAATCGAGTTTGCGACATTTGGGCGAACAACTCTATTCCTTATGGAAATTTGGGTTTTGGAATTTTGAAGAGTTTTCACCTAATGATTAAACTGCATTATGACACTAAGAAAGGTTTTGAGTTGAAGAAACCAGAGTTCGGGTAAGGGCTAGATATTATCTCGAGGGGAAGGTGTTAGGAACCCATCATGATCCACTAGTATGGTTCCCGGCCATAATATATTGTGACTTCACATAATCAAGTAGACAATTAAGGGCTCAAATAAACGGACTTGCACACAATATTGCGAATATATTGATAACTTTGATGGTAAGTAGAGAGGGCAGATTTAAATAGTTTTACAAGAAGAGATGAGAGCAAATAAAAAGGAGAGGGATCCTAGGTTCATAATTAATATGGATTAATCAATGCAATATCCAACAATCACTCCTCAGAAGAGGGGTCGCACATGATAGGGCACCGGTCATCATATCTATATCTACCCTTCCCACCCCGTTAAGGTATTAAAGCGTGGAATGGTATCGTTGGTTATTGCATGCTAGTACCCGTCCCAATCCTATCAGTCCCGGAGGCAGTTAGGACTACTAATCCTAAATGGGCGAGAGTTGGTTTTTTCAGAGTTTTAAAAGGATAAAAGTCTAGGCGTCAAACAAAAACACATAAATAGTTAGGGGAAAGCAAACAACAATTAAGGCTCAAATAGGCATCCTCACTTAAAAGCAAATGTATAGCATGACTTCAAATACTAGTAAGGTCTAAATTAAACATAATGTTAAGGAGCCAGACTAGCTTATTACACATTTTCGATAAGAAACCAAAATCAGACCTGCCTACTTGCTGGTATTAGTATACTGCTGTAATTGATTAATAACCTAAAGGTTTGCCTAAATGAGGCTTGCAGTCATGATATCTAACATTGCGAGCATACTGACTTTAAATAAGAATTACTGATTTTAGACAAGACGAAAGCTCTATAGATTTTAAATGACATGATTAACGATTTAAACTTGTAGACGAATCTGATTCAATGGGTTACTCCTATAGACATGATTTCTAGGCATTATTGATTTCAAAACAATTATCGGGATACAAGTACCTATAGGCATGATATCTAGGATGTAGCTTGTTATTTTTTCTCTTTTAAACCTATAAACGGTTTGCCTAATGACGTATGTACATGCAGAAATGCAGAATACTTATAAACATGGTTTCTATATGGTTTCTATATGGTGAAATGTAGAAACTTAAAGACATGGTTTCTATATGAAGAAATACAGAAACTTAAAGACATGATTTCTAATGCTGAAATGAAATAACTTATATGCAGGAGTTCTACATGCAATGCATAACTTATAGGCAGGATTGCTACATGCAATGCATAACTTATAGGCAGAATTGCTACACGTAATGCATAAGCGAATGAGCAGCCTGTGATTGCAAAAGTAAATACCTAAAGCAAGATGTCTACCCATATACATACATGAGTAACCATCCCCTTTTCACTAGAACCCCATAGTTATTACAGATTATTACAGACCCGAATGAATAAAGAAAAGCAAAATACATCAGAAAGGTAAACGGTCCCAGCAAAGGAGAGCCTGATTCAGGTTTCTGTCTAAAGCATGAAGTAAACCAACTCACAATAGCTAAATTACAAAGCCTTTCTCTTATTTGAGATGTGTCAGAGTTCCCTAAGAATTTCAAACGGATTCCGGGCAGTGCTTACAACCAAATATATTGTAGAATTGGATTATGGTGCAGTGTGGAAAGGCAACCCCTCAAATGTCCAAGTTTAGAGGGAAACTCAAGGTTCCCAAGGCAGGTCTTATAGGAGGGGGGTAGAATATAGGGTCTAAGAGTAAGTTCAAGTGCAGTAGAGGGGGAAATGGCAAGCTAGTGGTTATGCCTTGCAATTTGGGGTGCTGTCACACCCCTGACCAGCTTGTCAGTTCAAATTGAGGAGTTAAGACCTGTTGAAGATCAGGTTCAGCTATGGACAACAATTTAGATGCTACCAGGCTATACCTTAACTCAGCACACATAGGGGAATGGGGTATAGGGATTCATATAAAAGCAGGATGCAATGAAAGAGCAGGAGAAGGGGCATACCCAGTAATGAGACATACTAGCACACCTTCCAGCCTACTTAGAGGTTATGGGGGGGTCAAAAACTTAGGTCATGAACAATAATTCTTGTTGACATGCCCCAAGTCCCCACTCTCAAGCATATACGGGATAATGGGATAGGGAGCAATTGTTCACAAAGAAGAGAAGCATACAATATCATATAGGCACTTTAAGTCAAGTTTTAAACTTTAAGGCAAAGAAAGTAGACATAGGTATTAGGAATTGTAAATAAACACATTGGGGTGATGCTGAAAATTAAGTCAGGACATACCAGTTTCGAAGAGACAAGTAAAGAGAAGTAATAGCCTTATAAAAGCCAAAATGCAGACAAGAAGCAAGAATATTATAAGTTCAGAAGAGACTTGTGACTGTGTAGTTCTAAGAATGCTTTTCTGTTAATCTTGTCTTGTGTTAAAGAAAGGCATGTATTTATAGTGTGCAAGTCATGAGAAATAAGGTAAGAAAATAATTGAAATATGATTTTCAATCAATCACATAAGACTCCCTTTAATTAACGGATTCAAATTCAAATGGGTATAAACCAATTTAAGGAAAGAAATTAAACAAGACTTTTGTGAAAAGAATGTAATTGAAGGCAAAAAAATAAAGGTTATTTAAGGAGAGGGTTTCTGAAAGCTCACGGTTTGTGCAAATAAGGCAAGGGAATAAGCTAACAGCCAGGAAATGAGAGATTAAGGATTTGGTATGAATGAACCCAGTCAAAAAGGTGGAAATAGTTTTAAGTTAAGAAAAATCATTAACAATCAATTAGACCTATTAAAAAGGGATTCTGAATCAATCACTAGCTTGAAAACCTTTTTGAAGAAAGAATCATCATATATAAAAAGCATACAGACACGTTTAAACATGAAGAAATTTGTCATGCCATTCAATAGGAGAGTCTAGTGTAGGAGAATCAAAATTATGTGCAAACAAAAGTTCACACTCAGTTGATACACTTAGAAATAAGTTTGAAAGAATCTAGAATTCTCAAACAGAGCCTAGTCTGATTATATGCCCAAACTCAGAGGAAAAACCCAAAATTCTAGGGTTTCTCTTCCCGAGTCAAGTACAAAGATGAGGAGGCAACAGGCTCAGAGATTTCTTTTCTTAAACTCATGAGAAACATGCAGACAAGTAGGAAGAATAAGTAAACAGAGTGAAGAAGCTAATTCGAAGCATAATGAGAGAACAACTAATAGTGGAAGAAACAATAGAAGAAACACATCTTAAACATGGTAAAAATAGCAGGAATACTTAAGAATATGGTAGACAGATACAGTAAGAGAAGCACCTCACATCATAGAGGAAGAAGATTGCAAGACATAGCATGCGAGCACATAGTGTAGAAAACACAATAGAAAAGAAAAATTCAGTGAAAGAACACATAAGAACATGGTAGGAAAACTATAAGAACACGGTAGAAAGCAGGTTAGAACATAATATAGGAAACACAGTAGAGGAAACAACACAAACAATAAAGAAGGAAACTTATAAAACACTTAAATATTTTCCAGAAAACCTTAAATCGGACAAGAAGTGTTTTGAAAGTAATTGTCAAAGGAAAATTCAGGGAAATCATTTGAAAATTCACGCATAGCAAAGATACACAATGCATCTAAAAAGAATCGAAGAAAAACCTCGAATGGATAGGGTTTCAGAGGAACCCTAGAAAGAGAAAGGCTTGGAAAAGGTCCGATCTAAGTCGGATAAAGTCAGAATCAAACTCAGGAGACTAAGCTATGCCGGAGCAAGGTCGGAGATGGCCGGAAACCTTGAATCAGCAAAAGTCTGAGTGAAGACCTTCGTAGTCTGACCTAGAACCTTCAAGCATCGGGCACATAAGAGCAGTAGGAGGTGAGTATAAGCCATCCATGTCCTGAGAAGCCATGGATTCCGGTGAGTTTGGGGTTGAAAGTGGTAGAACGTGATTAAGGCTTCGAGAGAGTTCGAAAGATTTTGAGAGATGAGAGGATTCAGAGGTGGCTATCTCTAATAGAATGGATTAGGGTTAGGGGTGTTGGTAGATTAAAAAAGGAATGGGTGAATTAGGGTCGTTGATCATAATGATCAACGGCCAGGATTAAAAGGGAAATCGGGCGGGTCTGGAAATAGGTCAAGGGATCAGGTCTTAGATTAAAATTGGGTTGGGTAATTTGAGGGTTAAAATTGAAATAGGAATAGGCTGTAATTGTAATAAAAAGAGGCTAAATGTTAAATAGACAGTTTTCTCTTTTATTTTATAAAAAAATAGTAAAACAATTTTAAAAGCAAATTAAAAGTACTAAACTAATTAATAATATATAGATATTAATTTAAAAATATTGGGATCAATTTTATAGTTATAAAATTCTATAAATCGTAAAATAGGCTATAATCGCAATTATATACAATTTAGCTGTTAGAATGCCAAATAAATTTGTAAAAATGTACAAAAATCACCGTAATTACATTTTGGGGTAAATATGAGAATAAAATAGGTTATTCACTAAAATGATAATCTTAAGGATCAATATTGGAATTTTTTACTGCTAAAATAGACAATAAATTAATTTTAAAAACTTTAAAAATTGGGAAAAAATACTAAAACACTTGGGTATGCCTATATATGTATATATATGTTATTTTGAAAGTATTTTGTATACAAAAAATACATAGGAAAAAATTGGATATCAACACATTGATGGCTCCATCCTTGATCTCATGCAGGCTTTTTCTTAATGATCTGAGAGTTACCAATGGACAAATGTTGAGGCTAGACCCTCCATCAATCAAGATTCTGGTGATGAAATACTCTTCACCTGTATAGTGATGTGAAATGCCTTGTTGTGACTCAAACCTTCTGATGGCAACTCATCTTCATGGGAAGTGATCTTGTGACTCTCCAATACCTGCCCCACTATATTTTCCATCTCTCCTCCAGTGATGTTGCTCGGTACATATGCTTCCTTAAGAACCTCCAATTAAGAATTCTTATGTAAGTCAGATCTTTGTAACAGAGCTAAGATAGAAATCTGGGTGGGTGTTTTGTTCAACTGATCAATGACTTAATACTCTTTGGCTTTTATCTTCCTCCAGTGGTCGTCGGGCCCAGTTTTAGTAATGGTTGGCCATCTAGAGGCCTGATTGCCCGATTCGGCCAAATGTTCTAGAGTATAGACCCTACCAGTCCTTGTCATACCTTGTGCCGCAACTTCTTTTCCGAATTTGGCTTTCCTTTTTCTCCTTGCCTCGGCAGTGTAATCCCATGGTATGGCTTTTGTGTGGAATGGTGATATGGCTGACATTCCCACCGAAATAGGTGCCCTTATTTTGGGCGATAACACAGCAACCTCAAATGGCACAAACTCGACCTCAATTGGTATTGGCGTCTTTGTGGAGGATGGTGTTTCAAGATCAAGTGGTATGGACATATTCACCTCGGCATCTTTTGAAGGCTGAATCTGGACCACAATTGGGTTAAGGGTGACTGTTGGTTTCTTTGGCTCGTCACCTTCTACTATCAACCCGATCGATCCTTTAGGGTCCCACTCATCTTCTATCTCAATCATGTGAACACCTCCACCCTTGTGGTCTGGTAGAGGATTATTGCTGACATTCAGAGTAGGCTCCTTTGCTATGATGATCTTGTTGTCAATCAAAGCTTGGATCTTATCCTTCAGAGAGTGGCACTCATCAATGGTATGCTCCTTCTTGCCAGAATGGTATGCATAGGTTTTGTTTGGGTTGACCCATTCGGAAGGATTTTCAGGGGTTATGGCAGGGATAGGGGTGACATAACCAGTAGCTTTGATTCTTTCGTACAACTGGTTAATTGGTTCAGCAATGGAAACATATTGTTTGGGAGGTCTGCGGTCGAGATTTGGTCGAGGTCTAGGGAAGTTTTGACGTGGTGGAGGTGATTGGTAGTGAGTTTGTTGAGTATTGTAGGCATGGTAAACATGTGGAGGTTGGGAGTATTTGGGTGAAATGGGTTGTATGTGGGAGGTGGTGCTTGGTAATTTGGAGTAAGCTGATATGTGAGTGGAGGCATTGGGTAGGTTTGGTAATTGACAGGGGATTTGGTTCTCTGTGCAACCATTATGGCACCCACATCTCTTTTCTTGGACGCACCACTAGACTGTAAAGCCTTGTTGGTGGCTTGAAAAGCTTCAAAATGCGTGACCATTCCACTCTTAATGCCTTTCTTGATCCTCTTACCTAGCTTGATGATGTTAGATAATGTCTGACCTTCAATCAGCATCAGTCTTTCATAATATTGGGGATCCTGAGCTCGGACAAAAAACTTGTTCATTTGTTCTTCCTCTAGAGCAGGTCTGACCTTAGCAGCTTCTGATCTCCAACGAGTAGTATACTCACGGAATTTTTTCGTGTCCTTCTTTAGGTTCTGAAAGTAAAACACATCTGGCACATTCTCCATGTTGAATCTAAACCTGTCAATTAAATCAAAAGCCATACTTACCCAATTCGTCCACTTCTTCGGGTCATGGCTAATGTACCAAGACAGAGCATCTCCTTTCAGACTTCTCATAAAAAGCTTCATGTGAATCTTTTTATCCTTTCCTACTTCGACCAGCTTATCACAGTATGTCCTCAAATGGACTCTGGGATCCTGTGTGCCACCAAACATCTCAAACTTGGGGGGTTTGTATCTCTCGGGCAGTTCAACATCTGGTTGTATGCAAAGGTCTTCGTAGTTCAATCCCTCGATCCCCTTGCTTCCTTCAACACCCTGAACTCGGTTAGTCAGCTTCTTGAGTTCTACATCCATATTCCTGATAAGCAAGTCTTTGTCATCAGACTCAGGTGTGCTTGAAATGGGTATGGTTTCCACATAGATGGGGGTGTTATGGTGAGTGCAGATATGATGATTTGTGGAGTTTAGTGGTTTAGGGATGAGCAGTGGGGTATTGTTGGAAGTGTGGCAAGTGTTACAGTGGTGATGGAGAGTAGGTTGGTTTTGTGGTTTCAGGATGTTTTGTGGAAGTGTGGGGTTTTGAGTGTTGGGAAAGTTGACATCTGGGGTGGTGAGGGAAAATGACAAGCTTGCCAAGTTCTGAACTTGGTCCAGTTCTTCTTGAAATTTCAACAACTTTTGCTCGAGTTGGGAAGCACTTTCCTTGGAAACCTGAATACACAGAGTAACCTCTACCTATCCGCCTGTGTTTTCCTTTTTGGTGTTGCCCAAATCCTCCATTTTTCCCTTGTTCCTGTTTATGAGGGGACTAGGAAGAGGAGTAGGTAGAGGGCCCTTGGATCTTGTAGATTATGATGACGATTCTAGAGTGCACGAACTAACATTTAGGGAGGGGAATAAAACAAAAGGTAGCAAGTTAGTGCGGACAATAAGAAAAGATGTTGTGATATTTAAACACATAATGCAGGAATATAAATCATGTCCTTATTTGGAAGCATCGTTGTGCCCGAGGTAGGCCTAGCGACAAGTTGATTTGGAGAACTTATAATGCTAAATGCCTCATTTTATTGATAAAAAATAAGACAAATCCCAAAACGACACTAAAATATCAGAAGATAAAATTTCACTAATGGCCATTGTCCTTATTACATTTAAGGCAAAAGAAAAGGAATTATAACTACTTGGTCCCAGATGGACTTTCCCCAGACTCGGAATCTTTATCTCCATCGAACAGCATCACCAGCTCACGAAGTCCTAGTAACAAATAGGCTTTGGCCAGGTGCCCACCTTCATTTCCCTCATCATTCTGGCAGTCTTCGATCCTCTTAATGAATTTCCTTTCTAGCTCCACTAAGCCCCGCTCCAAGTATGCCAATTGCTTGTTGGCCCTAACAACCATGTCTTTCCACTCTTCAATTAGCATTTAGTTGGCTTCTTGAATTTCCCGGTGCTCACTTTCGCATTCCCGAATCCTCTGGCGTAATTGGTTGTACTTAACCTTTGCTTCAGCCTTCTCATCGATGATCCTATGTCCTCAAACAAACCCGGATTAACCCAAACCACTATGATTATGCTCCAGCCAGCTTGGATAGTATGGTGTATAACCAACATGGTACCTGTCTGGCTCAATAGTATCTCTTCCCATAATGATTTTGCAGTGCCACATGTGTTGGGCTTGGCACTTGTAAGGGCTGTCATTGTCATGAAATTCGGCCTGGAAGTGACTCATCTTGTCGACCCTTGGTATAACTTGCTTCCCACCTGGCTATCTCATGACTCTGAGAGGGACATAAGGATAAGTTCCTCTCAAACCGATGAGTATAAGAAACGATGCATCCCTAGATCGAGCAATGAACTCTTTAGTAGGGAACCATTCGAACATCCATTGTACATGGTCCTCTTTCATATTTTTGAACAATTCTACCCACCTCTTGGCATCTTCTGGTTGAGAAAATATATTGGGCATATAGTTCTTTCACCTTGGCTGATGGAAGGCGATATGATCATCCCAATCCCTACGCTGGATCTCTTATCGATATTCACCCTTTTGGAGGTGCTCCATAAGCCAGAGTTGGAGTAACAAGTTGCAACCTTCGAAGTGCTTGGCTCCCTGTTGACACTTTTCTTGGGCTCGGTATATCTCTACAATAATCATGGGCACTATGCTAAATGACTGCCCCCCAATTCCCTCCATTACATTCTTGGTGACCATGGCTAGTCTGGTATGAATCCTAACCTTCTTCATAGGAAATACTATCATCCCTAAGAAGCAGAACATAAAGACAAAGACACTTCAATTGATATGCCCCAATAATGTGATGGCGAACTCCTCAGGTTAAGCACGATAAGATTTGCTATGATCATGTATTTTGTACAAATATTCAAAGGGAATGTACGACTCCTTCAGGCAAGTTAGATCTGAATTCTTCTTTAGACCCATTGTCTTGAGAAAACCTTGACCCTTACAGTTTTCTAGCATAAGCAAACCCGGAACACAGACCTATCACCATCCTAGAATAGAGTAGCAGCCTCTATGATTTTGTTATCGGGTTGGATTTCAAGAAGTGAAGGATAATTTCCCAAATACTTGCGGACAAGAGTCCGATCACTAGAATGATGGTCTTCCCACTAACTTAGCAACCTTGGGTGGATGTTGGTGACAATGCCGAATCTGGGGACTTCGTGCCTCATTTTCTGCAAAACAAAAGTGTTAAACCCTTACCCCTGCAAGACTCGACTATTAATATCAACAATTAGCATAAGAAGCATTTAGTTCTCCAAATAAATGCACAGAACGTGGTAGCGTGCGTTTGGGTTTCAGGGAAACCTAGTGGACTTTGGACAAGGATGTCTTAAAGAGTCATTATACAGACAACATAATTGACTCGACTAGGTTTGACAATGATGCATGCAAAATTAAATAGAGTAGGGTTTCTATGGGTATTAGACTGGTACCTTTGAGTGGACAACTCAAGAGGGAAAGGAACGGACCATCGATTATACCATTGATCGACTGGTTTTACCGCAAATATGCCTTTGCCAAATTTAGGGGGTGATAATATCGGAAGGGCTCAACCACTCATTATAAGCGTTGCTATGGCATTTTGTTTGGCACGAGTGGAATATGATGTAGAATATGTAGTTACAAGAATTGAACAAGTTGTCATGTATTTGCGCGTTCATAAAGGAATAATTGTATTAATTGCTCATAATTACAACAGTATAAAAGGAAAGCGATAAAGATAAGCATTAAAAGAAATAAAAGAAGTGAAGAGCCAAGTCAGTTTCGTAGTAGAAGAAGAGATAAAGACATTAAATAAATGCAATAAAGAAGCAGTAAAGTCAAAAATAACATAAATGGTAAAAGCCTAAAAGAAGTCCCCAGCAAAGTTGCCATGCTGCCGATGCTCCCTTTTTCCCGCGAAATCGGGTTTTTCACATTTGAGCGGACAACTCATTTCCTTTTGGGAATTGGGTTTTAATTGAGGAGTCGCTACCTAATGATTAAAGTGCATTAGGACACTAGGAAGAATTTTTTTAGCAAACCAAAGTTTGAGTAAAGGCTATAAATTATCTCGAGGGGAAGGTGTTAGGCACCCCTCAAGTTCCATAGTATGGTTCCCGTCCACGCTACAATTGTGACTTTAAGTGTAAATGACAAGTGAACAAACAAGAATTGCAAATACGAGATAGTTTTCACATAACAGTTGCAAGTAAAAGAAGCTAAAGTTTGGGAAGAAAACAGTTTTTAAAAGTTCTGAAATAACCAAGTAAAATTGATGCAAGTAGTTAGAGTAAAAAAGGTTAAAAAAAGCTGAAAATTTGAGTAGTTTTTCAAAATTCTGAAAATAAACAAGTAAAGGGAAGAGGTCTTAGGTTTATAAATAATATGGATCACCCCACACAATACTCGATAACCGTTTATACACGTGGTGTTATCATGTGGTCATCATATCTATATTCTATCCTTCCCACCCCGCTAAGGTGTTTAAAACGCGTGTGTTGTTTACTTATTACATGTTAGTACCTGCCCCAATCCTACCAGACCCGGAGGCATTTGGGACTACGAGTCCTACAAGGGAGGGGAAATGTGGATTTTGTATGGTTTAGAAGGATAAAATTCTAGACCGACAAACAAAAAACGTAAAGCAGATATGAGAGACACATAACAATTAAAATGCTCAGACAGGCATCCTCACTTAAAAGCAGATTGTTTAGCATGACTTACAAATACTGGTTATGGTCTGAATTAAATTTAAAGTGTTCGGGCAGGCTGATTTATCACATATTTCTCAAATAAGAAGTCCAAATTAGGACTACCCCTGGTTGTAATTATGAAAGACTGATGCAGCTAATCAATTACCTAATAGCTTGCCTAGGTGACACCTATAGGCATGATATCTAACAATGTGGACGTATACTGATTTTTAAAAGAAGGCTTGCTGATTATAGAAAACATAAGCTCTGCAGGTATCGAGGCCTGATATTTACTGATTTTAGACTTAGGCAGAATAGGCGATTTAGATTCAGATTAGTTGGTTACTCCTATAGGCATTCTTTCTAAATGTTGTTGTTTTTAAAACGTTTATAGAAATGCAAGAGTCCTATGGGAATGGTATCTATAATGCAATTTGTTATTTAAACCTATAAACCGTTTGGCTAATGATAGATGTAAATGCAGAATCCTATAAATAGGTTATCTATATGATGCAAGAGTGTAGAAGCCCATAGTCATGGCATCTATATGAGTTCAGAACCTTAAATACATGGTTTCTATATATGCAGGAGTGTAGAAACCTTTAGGCATGATTTATATATATGCAGAACCTTAAGGATGTGATTTCTATATATGCAGAAGTGCAGAACTTGTAGGTATGATTCATAAATAATAATACCTATGAGAATTTTTTCTACCCTTTGTATACATGAGTGACCCACCCCTTTTCACTAAAACCCCATAAGTTATTACAAATTACTACAAAATAGAATGAACTAGAAAAGTAAAATCACATCAGAAATTAAACTACAATCAAGGAGCCTAATTCAGACTCAAGGTCTAAAATAAGATGAACCAACTCCAATGATTGGGATTTCCAAAGCCTTTCTCTTATTTGGGATGTGTCAAAGTTCCTTAAGAGTCTCTGGTAGACTCTGGACAGTGTTCACACCGAAATATACTGCAGAATTAATTTATAGTATAGTGTGGAAGGGCCAGCCTTCAAATATCCAAGTTTAGATGGATCTTAAGGTCCCAATGCAAGGCACATAGGAGGGGGCAGAACTTAAAATCTAAAAGAAAGTGCAAGTGCATATAGGGGATTTTGGGGAAGGCCATGAAAGGCTCGTGGTCATACCCAGCAACTAGGAGTGCGGGCACACCTCTAACCAGCTTGTTAGCCATATTGCTAGGAGTTAGGGTCCATTAAAGGATCAGGTCCAGACATGAGCAACAATTTTGATAATGTCATGCCTGAACCTTAACTCAAACACATAGAAGGGGATTAGGGTATGGGGAAATTCACGACAGCAACAGATGCAAAGAGAAGAGCATATTCAATACTGAATATGAACAACAAAGTAGACAAGATTGTAGAAATTATGAAGTAAACATATAGGGATTAGGCAGAAAATAAAATTAAAACATACCAGTTTTAGGGAAATATGAAGAGAAAAGCAGTAGTAAAGCCCAATTGCAAGGAAACAGCCAAAAGAACTCAGAAGAGAGCATGAGAGTATTGAAATTGAGAGTGTAAGAGTAAGCAATTGAGGGTGTAAGTGTTGAACTCAAGTTGTCTTAAAGATTATTAAATTGGAAGTGTCAAAGTGTAGAAGGGTCGTCCTCTTTTATAGTGCAGCAAGCAAGTAAGAAAAGATAAGAAAATAGTTTTGCAATCAATTACAAAAGGTTTCCCTTTAATTAAGTGATTCTGATTTCAAAAACTTAAAAGATAATTAAGGAAAGAGTTTGATCAAAATCTTTTCCAAAGTAGCACGAGGGTAAATACACAGAAGTTTATTTAAGGAAAAAGTCCAGTGGTACATGGTTTGTGAGAATAAGGAAAGGGAATCAATCAAACAGCCAGTAAAAATCAAAATTGCAGGCTTTGTTCAAATGAACCAAGTCAGGAAAAGTGAGGCAAGGGTTTTACTTAAGGAAAATCAATAACAATTAATCAAACCTAAAGAGATTCTGAATCCAATCATGAGTTGGACAAAAACATTTTTGGAAGGAAGAATTCCTCACATATAAAGCACGCAGACATGTCAATAAGGAAGAACTGTCATACTAATTCAAAAAAAGTAGTATAGAAAAGTTCAGAGTCATAACAAAGAGGTTCAAGTTCATTTTATAGACTCAAAATGAGTTTGAGAGTCCAGGGTTCCAAAGTAGAACCCTGGTCCAAAATCAAGCTCAAAAAACCCCAAATCCTAGGGTTTTAACTCGAATCAGATGCAGAGACGAGAAGGCCAACAAATGCATCAGGCTCAGAGGTCTCTTTCAGAGACTAATGAGACACAAACAGATACAATGGCAGGTTTTGCAACAAAGTGAAAAAGCTGATTTAAAGCACAAAGAACATGTTTTAAGAAAAGCTCAGAACTTAAACAAGTTCAGAAGAGAAAAGCGTGGTATAAACTTAAGAAACAACATATGAAACATGTTTAGAAAGAACTCTAACAAAGTCCAGTAAAGAAAACAAAACTTAAGAGATCAGTAGGAAACACATACAGTAGAAGAATACTGAAAGTATAGCAAAGAACATAGAGGAAAACATAACAAAGATTAATATCCGAGCCTAGTCTAGAGGCACGGTAGAATACAAAGTACATAAGAGTCATGTATAGTAGAAAGAAAGCAGAAGAATAATACATGCGTGGTATAATGTAGTATAGGTAAACACATATAAAGAAGAGAAGAGGAAGAATCAGAAAAACATTTTGAAACCCTTTCGGATACTCTAAATCTAAGGGAAGCAACTTTTGAAAGAAAGGATTGAGGAAAACGTTTTAAAAATCCAGTAGAAAAAAGGTATAGCATAAATCTAAGAAAACAAATAGAGGAAAACCTCGAAAGCTTAGGGTTTCAGAAAAACCCTAGAAAATGAGAATGGCTTGGAAGAAAGTCCGACTTTGAGTCGAAGGGATCAGAAATAGGATCGTGATGCTCGGATACGCATGAGCAAGGCCGGAGAGGCCTCAAAACCATGAACCTGAGAAGATCTTAATAGACCTCATTGAGGTCAGACCTTGAAACTTCAAACGCCCAAGGCTTAAGGTGGAGGGGGGCGAGTACAGGCCATCCATGGCCTGAGGAGTCATGGATTCCGGTAAAAGTGCGGTTGAAAGGGGTAGAAGATGGCTAGGGTTCCGAAGAACCTTCGAGAGTATTTTGAGAGAGGAGAGTATTCAGAGGCGGCGGACCAAATGAAATGAGGGGATTTAGTTAGTATAGGGGAATTAAAAAAAGCAAGGAGCGATCATGGCCGTTAATCAAAACGATCAATGGCCTGGATTAAAAGAAGGGGCTAGGCGGGTAAATAGGTTGGGTTGGGGGTCGGGTTAAAATGGAATTGGGCTGGTCCAGTTGGGGGTTAAAGTTGGGTCAATTAGAGGGTCAATTTTGGCTATAATTGAAATGTAAATGGGGCTGCAATTTAAATGAATTTGAGCAAAATATTAAATAGCCAGTTTTTTCTTTTATTTTATAAAAATAGTAAAATTAATTTTGAAATTAAATTAAAAGTACCAAATCAGAACATAATATATAAATATTAATTTAAAAATACTGAAACAAATTTTATAATTATAAAATTCTATTAAATGTTAAAGTAGGCTAAAATTGTAATTATATGCAATTTAGATTTTTAAATACCAAATAAATTTATAAAATAAATATACAAAATATTATCTTAACTATATTTTGGTATAAATATGGGAATAAAATAAATTATTCACTGAATTGGGTGATTTTATAATAATTATTGATTTTTATACTACTAAAAAATGGATAATAAATTAATTTTAAAAATCTTTAAAAATAAGAAAAAATGCCAAAATACTTAGGCATGCTCATACATGCATATACATGTTATTCTGAAAGCATTTTGTGTATAAAAATACATAGAGAAAAATTGGGTATCAACAACAGGAAGTTGAGCACGACAATGCAAAGTGGGTGAAAAGTCGTTATGAGCAACTAGCTCTTATAGACGGAAAGAGAATGAATGCAGTTTGCCATGGTCAACTTTATCAGAATAGAATGTCCGGAGCCTTCAACAAAAGAGTCAAGCCGAGACAGTTCGCACCGGGGCAACTGGTGTTAAAGAAAATTTTCCCGCATCAAAATGAAGCCAAAGTAAAGTTTTCTCCCAACTGGTAGGGTCCATACATGGTTCACCAGGTTCTGACAGGGGGAGCCCTCATACTCGCAGAAATTGACGGAGAAGTTTGGCCAAAGCCAATTACTTCAGATGCAGTCAACCATTACTATATTTAATTTTTATACTTTCCCTATATGATGTAAATAGATCTACGTCTGACCTGATTTTCGTTTAAGAGGGGATACGTAGGCAACCTTATGGGTTCCGTCACAATTCACTAAAATTTTTATTTCCCCCCGCAATTGGAAACTGGGGGTAGAATTTTGAGGAGGACCCTTAAAATTTCGAAGTAATTTCAGCCAATCATCACAAGCAACTGTCAGAAGCATCAACTAAGCAAACTAGGGCAGAATTTTGAGGAAGAACCTCAAAGTTCCATAGCAGGAAGGGTTGCAATGTCTTGAGCCACATCACAGTCGTCGATTCATCTAAAAGTTGTTTCTTAATTGTATAATTATATTTATTGCTAAAATTGCCTTGTTTAGCAATTCTATCCAAATGATACATATCGTGTCACCAAATCAAACCCAAAAAGGCCAAGAAGAGCCAGTAGGGATGCGAACTAACCTCCCCCACTACAAAACTCACAATTTTTCTTTGAATGCAGATACTTGGATTGCAAAAGCATCCGGCATACTATACACTTATGAGACAAACATTGTTCATGAATACAACTCTTAAAATTGTTGTACTTACCTATATTTTCTATCCACTTACACAGGTGACATTCCCTATATCACAATGTCCCCAGCAGTCACAATATCACAACCTTCTATTAGCTAAGAAAACTCTATTACCATTCGCCCCTTTTATTTCTTGCATAAGGCTGCCATTCTGCCTTCCAAGACTAAACACTGTCTCTATATACATTTTTCTACATTGCATAAGGCTACCATTCTACCTCCCAAGACTAAATACTGTCTCCATCTGCATTTTTCTGCATTGCATAAGGCTACCATTCTGCCTTCCGAGACTAAACACTGTCTCCATCTAGCTTTTTTTGCATTGTATAAAGCTACCATTCTTCCTTCCGAGACTAAATGATGTCTCCATCTGCATTTTTCTGCATTGCATAAGGCTACCATTCTGCTTTCCGAGACCAAACGCTATCTCTATCTGCATTTTTTGCATTGTATGGCTGAAAGATCGCCAACTCTACATTTGCATGGCTAAAAGATCGCCACTTCTGCATTGCATGGCTGAAAGATCGCCACATTTACATTTTCATGGCTACAACATCGCCACCTTATTTACACTTGCATGGCTGAAAGACCGCCACTTTATGTACACTTGCATGGCTGAAAGACCGGCACCTTATCTACACTTGCATAGCTGAAAGATCACCACCTCATCTACACTTGCATGGCTGAAAGATCACCGCTTTATTTACACTTGCATGGCTTAAAGATCGCCATCTTATTTACACTTGCATGGCTGAAAGATCGCCACCTTATCTACACTTGCATGGTTGAAAGATCCCCACCTTATTTACATTTGCATGGCTGAAAGATTGCCACCTATTGCATTTCATGGGCTGAAAGATCGCTAAATACTGCATCTCATGGGCTTAATGATTGCCAAATTATCTAAAGGCATCATTGTTCAAAGGCACCATTTGCATAGCCCGAGAACACCATGTCATGGCCTGAGGATCTCTTTTAATCTTTTGCACATCATTATTCAAAGGCATCATGGTTAGGAGGCATCATTCTCACAGCCTGAGAGCATAATTTCATGGCTTGCAAATCCTTTATTATTATACGCTACATGGCCTAGGACATCATGGTCTAAGGACGTCATCATAACCGTCCAAAGACAACATTCATGGTCCGACGGGAATGTACACCATGCTTAAATTTATGCACAATATATGCTTCTACTGCTTATTTGTAGGTAAACTGGCAAGCAACAGCCATCTTGGTGGGAGCGATCCCACTCCAATTCCCGCAGCCCTATCAGGCCTTAACCATTCACCCCGTCCTGAATATTGTGTTCCTTTTTGGAAAGTCTCCATCGGCATACTCCGTCGACGGATCCTGAACTCCATATGGCCTGATTCCTATAAGACTAGGGATATGTAGGTAGCTCAGAAGCCAGAGCACGGCCAAACCTCTTCAAACTGTTTTTCCAAGTCAAAATTGGCTATCATATCTTTACCTAATAACTCTTTCATCCTTCTCGGGTAAAGAGGGGCAGCTGTTGATATCCAATTTTTTCCTGTATATTTTTTATGTGCAAAATACTTTCAAAATAATATATGTATACATATATAAGTATTTTCAAACATTTTATTATTTTTTCTTAATTTTTAAAAGAATTTTAAAAAAAATTATTGCTCTATTTTATTCAGAAAAGCCTAATAATTATTTCAAAATTATCATTTTAGTGATTCATTTAT
This sequence comes from Nicotiana glauca, assembly GCA_026770625.1. Classification (NCBI taxonomy): domain Eukaryota; kingdom Viridiplantae; phylum Streptophyta; class Magnoliopsida; order Solanales; family Solanaceae; genus Nicotiana; species Nicotiana glauca. The sequence continues at coordinate 39,333 of MU786135.1, forward strand.
TATAATTGCATATTTTATACTAACATATAGTTAAGATATTTTTTTATATTTTTACAAATTTATTTAGTATTTTTAAGGCTAAATTACATATAATCGCAATATTAGCCTCTTTTAGATTTAATTAAATTTATGTCTATAAAATTAGGTCCACTATTTTTAATTTGATAATTATGTATTATTAATTATTTTAGTTCCTTTAATTTATTTTTGGAAATTATTTTACTATTTGTTATAAAATAAATAAGAAAAAATGTGGCTATTGAAAATATAGCCCAATTGTATTTCGATCTTAGCCTTATTTGAACCTCCAATTGAACCCAGTTTTAAATCCAATTAACCAGCCCAAATCCTATTTATACCCGACCCATGACCCAATTAAAACAACCCGTCCGGATCCCCTACCTACCCATTCAATCCAGGTCGTTGATCAAAATGATCAACGGCCACCACTAACCCTTTCCTAAACTAATTCCCAACTACACCCCAAACCCTAGCCATTTTAAACCCTCACCCACCTCAGAATCCCTCTCTCTCAGTTCTCTCTCAGTTCTCTCTCAGCCGCCGCTCAAACCCTATTAGCCGCCCTCAACTACCTCCTAAATCAATGGCTTCTAAAGCCATTGGAGGCATGTATCCACCTCCATGGGCTTCTATGTGTTCAAGTATCACAGTTTCAAGGCTGAATCCTGGAAAAGTTTGGTCCAGACCTTGGTCGATATCAGTTCTATGGCTTTCTTCGGTTATCTATGACTTTGCTCCGGCCATCCATGTCTATTCAAGCCTGATTCTTGACTTCTTCTGCTTCGATCGATGATTTTACAAGCCTTTCTCACCATCTAGGGGTTCTCCTAAAACCCTAACCTTTAAGGTTCTTCCGATTTCTTTTAGGTCTGTTTTATATCTGTGTTTGCTATAAACTTCTAAACTTTTTTCACAAGTTTTCTTTCAAACTCTACCTTCGAAATCCCTTTATCTTTTCTGATTTTGGTTTTTGTTAAGTTATTTTGAAGCTTTCTTTAATATTCAACATGTTCTGCCGTGTTTCCTTATGTCGTTCTTTATTGGAGTTTGCATGTCAGGAGTCTTAATTTCTTTTGAGATTTCTGAATATATTTTGTGTTAGTATTTGTCTGATATACTTATTTTTCATCTATAGACTCGATTGATGTTGAAAACCCTAAAATTTTGGGTTCGCTCAAGTTCTGAGATTATCTGTTGTATGATTTACTTGTTCATCATCTCAGAATTTGATTGGTTTCAAAACCCTAATTTCTTTTGGCCTATTCGAGCTTCTTAAAACTGCTTCATCTATTTGAAGTTGATCGACTGGATTCAAAGTCCTTTTGTTTCAACTTCTGTTTCTCTATGTGATTTGGTTTTTTGCAGTCATTGAAACTAGACGATACTTTTCAGAAATGCCTTTTTACTTGACCCTTTGCATGTTTCTGATACCCTTTTTCTCTATTACTAAGTTGACCTATGTGAGTACCATGTTTCACTGTCTATTGACTTTGTGATTGTTATAGCATGTTGCTTCTATTTGTTGTAGTTTAGCCTTACATGCCTCATGTTTGTGCATTCTATTTATATGATAAAACGGGACTCATGGTTCTCTCTTTGATTGATTCTGAGCTCCTTGTTTCTCGGCCTGATTTGAAAACTTTCCTTCGACTTTCGATTCTCATATTTTTAACTTGGTTTATTTGCTTATTCTTGGGAACCCGTGTGATTCTTCTTAAATCAGTAATTTCAAACCCTTGACTCCCTGATTTACTAGGAGCTGGTTGTCTCCATATTTTGCAAATCTCTTGTGTTTCCTACCTTATTTGCCTAACCAAGTATTTTTACTGATTCTTCATTAGTTGTTTCCTTAATTTAACCCCCATGTACCTACCCCTAATTGTCTATTCTGTACGTGATGCTCTACTTGATTTCTTTCCTTAAATGTTTTCTGCCTATTGTCGTTGGTTGATTTAACTCCTTAATTAAAGGAAGTACTTATACTGATTTGATTTTAATTGATACATAGTTCCATAATTACTACTAAACTATGATTCTTGCCTTATTTTCTACATGTTTTCAAACTATAAGTACCTCACTATTTCATTAGCACAAATACGAACACTCTTAGTTCTAAAATCACTTACACTGAAAAAATTCTCTCCTGCTTTACTACTTTTACTGTGACCTATTTAGCGGTCTAAAAGCCAAAGCTATATTTCAAAAATTCTACTACCTTACCTTTACTGTATTTTGCTTCCTTGAACTGGTATATTCTGATTAAAATTTCAGCATCACAACAATATGTTTACTTAATACTTTTGCCTTTTTTTCTGCCTACTGCTTGTGTTTAATTCAGTACTTTATTCTAGCATGCTGTAATTTCCTTCTTCCTATTCTGAATCTATGTATTAGGTATCCTAAACCCTACCCTAATGTTTTTTATATTGATAGTTTGTTTGAGGCATGACAGTATTGAGCATTGTTGTCCGTGACTCAAATATGATTCCCTTGGGATCATAACCTCTATGTATTCTCTAGTATTATGTGATCTGGTGGGCTTATGGGCATGCCAGCATCTTTTATTGTTGTACATGCCCAAAGCTGACACTTGCCTAAGTACATAGGCTCTTCGTAATTTCCCAACCCCTGAATACCTTTTGTATGAAATTGTCAACTTGTGTATGACTGTTTCCCAACACCCTTTTCCATCTCCTTTATTCCCTCAGAACTTTGTTTCTTCACTTGCACTCTCTCTTAGACTTAAGTTCTGCCCCTCTCTTGTTAGCCTTCCTTGGGACCCATGAGCTCCCTCTGAACTTAGACACTTGAGGGCTGGTACTTCCACACTGTACTTGTCCCTATTCTGGTGATACAATTTGGATGTGAGCATTGCTCGGAGTCCTATTGAGGCTCTTATGGAACTCTTACACGCTCAAAATTTGACAAAGGCTATGGATCAATGGTCTTTGAGTTGGTCTATCTCATAACTCAGAGAGGAAGTCAAGAATCAGGCATCCTCTGGTTGTACTTTTCTTTGTACTTTTCTTATGAAATTTATTATTTTGGTTTGTAATAAGTTGTAATAAACATTTGGGGCTGGCTAGTGAAAAAGGGTGGGAAACTATGCATGCAAGGGTAGAAATCATGCCTATAGGGTGTTTTAACTTCTGCATATTCAAACTTCACCTAGAAACCATGCCTATAAGGTGTTTTAATTTCTGGATATTCAACTTCACCGAGAAACCATGCCTATAGGGTGTTTTAACCTTCTTCATATTCAAACTTCACCTAGAAATCATGCCTATAGGAATATTTTAATAATTCAAACTGCATTTAATAACATGTCTATAAGGTTTAAAACAAGTTTCAGCATTTATATACCATGTCTATAAGGTTTAAAACAAGTTTCTACACTTAGACACCATGTCTAAAAGGTTTCTGCAATTAGATACCACGTCTAAAATTAGTAATGCATAGAAATCATGCCTATAGGGATCCTCAAACAATTCTAATTTGTTTTCATTAACAGTCAATGTTAGATATAAAACCAGTAATAGTAGATGCTATCACCTGCAGAGCCAGTAACCAATAATTTAATTATTTGTACATTCTGTATCCCTTTTAACAATCTAAGTCCCTCACTTAACAAGTTTAACAAGTATGCATATAGGACTTCAAACAATTCAATTCGAGACTTACTATCTCATCACCTTCTAAGTTCAGTAGAAATCATGCTTATAGGACACCGTCTAAACACTTAGGCAGGCCTTACAGTAATAACTATAAACTGAATTTGCTTCTATTAATCATTACACCCAGCAGGCAAGCCTGATTCGGACTTCTTATCTGAGTTATGTAATAAACCAATCAACCTCAATATTTAAACTCCCTCGTCTTTGGTATATTTTAATCACACCTAAAAAGTATGTGCAAGTCATGCTAATTATATGCTTTCTTTGTTTAAGGAGGTATATATGAGCCTTTGTTTGTTTATATGCTTTCCCCAAAGATATGCAATATGTGTTTTGTCCGTCGCCTTAGAGTTTTTACCTTTGAAACTTCAAATAAGCCTAATATCCCTCCTTTTTTAGGATTAGCAGTCCTAAGTGCCTCTGGGACTAATAGGAGTGGGACGGATAATAGCATGCAATAAGTAATCGAGACTAATCCGCGCTTTAAATACCTTAACGGGGTGGGAAGGATAGATATGGATATGATGACCATTCGATAATGTCACGGGTGGGAAAGGTAGATATGGATATGATTATCAGACATTGTATAGGGTGATCCATATTTTTAATAAACCTAGGACCCCCTTCCTTTATTCTTCATTTCTTTTCTTTCGGCATTTTAACTCCTTAAATTAAAATCGGCTTTTCTAATTGTTCTTTAAAACTTTGTTTACTTTCAAACCATTATGTGTTGAAATCCCCTCTTATTTGAGCCTTATCTACCTATATGCTAATTGCACCTCAATTCACAATAATTGTTTGGCCGGGAACCACACTAGTAGATTCTGAGGAGTGCCTAACACCTTCCCCTTACAATAATTTCAAGCCCTTACCCTATCTCTGGTTATCCAAATCAAACTCTTTTGGTGTCCTAATGCACCCTAATCATTAAGCAACACTTCAAATGCAGACCCTGTTCCCAAAAGGAATGAGTTGTCCCTCCAAATGTCATAAACCCGACTTCCACGGAGGAAAAAGGGGGCACGGCAACGTCAACCCATCAAACTGGGGCAGAATTTTAAGGAGGATCCTCAAAATGCCATAGCAACAGAGGTTGCGATGTATCGAACCACGTCACAATTGTTGGTTCATTTAAAAAATATTTTAATTATACATTTTTTGTCATACTTTTACAAAATTATGCTTGTCTACTGAAATTGCTTTGTTTAGCAACGCTACCCCAATGACACAAATGGTATCGCCAGATCAAAATTCGAATGAGTCAAGAAAAGCCGCGGGGATACGAACTAACCTTCCCCTTTAGAAAACTCGCGATTTTTCTTTGGATGCAGGCACCAGGATTACGAAAGCATTGAACACACTGTACGCCCATAGAGCAAACATTGTTCAAGAATACGACTCTCCGAACCATCGCACTTACCAACCTTTGCTATCAGCACACACCCATAATGTTATATATGAAACAATTCTCCTAGTAATCACCATGCCACAACCTGCTATCAGCTAAGAAACTCTACTGTCATCTACTATTTTATTTCTTGCTTAAGGCTACAATTCTGCTTTCCGAGGTTAAACTCTACCTCTATCTGTATCTGCATTGCGTAAGGCTACCATTCTGCCTTCCAACTTTCATAAGGCTACCATTTTACCTTCCGAATTGCTTAAGGCTACCATTAAGCCTTCCAACTTGCATAAGGCTACCATTCTGTCTTCCAACTTGCATAAGGCTACCATTTATGCGTTTCGAGGTTAAACTCTACCTCTATCTGCATCTGCATTGCATAAGGCTGCCATTCTGCATCTGCATTGCATAAGGCTGCCATTCTGCCTTCCAACTTGCATAAGGCTACCATTATGTCTTCTAACTTGCATAAGGCTATCTTTATCTGCATCTGTATTGCATAACGCTACCATTCTGCCTTCTGAGACTAAACGTTATCTCCATCCATATTTGTATGGCTGAAAGATCGCCACATTGCATGGCTGAAAGATCGCCACATTGCACGGCTGAAAGATCGCCACACTGCACGGCTAAAAGATTACAACATTTGTACAGCTAAAAGATTGCCATATTACAAGGCTGAAAGATCGCCACAGTGCATGGCTGAAAGATCACCACATTGCATGACTGAAAGATCGCCACATTTGCACAGCTGCAAGATTGCCACATTGCACGGCTAAAATATTTCCATATTGCACGGTTGAAAGATTGCCACATTGCATGACTAAAAGATCGCCACATTTGCATGGCTGAAAGATTGCCACATTGCACGGTTGAAAGATCGCCACATTGCACGGCTGAAATATCTCCATATTGCACGGCTGAAAGATAGCCACATTGCATGGCTGAAAGATCTCCACATTGCATGGCTTAAAGATGACTACATTGCATGACTGAAAGATCGCCGCATTGCATGGTTGAAAGATCGCCATATGCTACTGTATCCTTCATGGGTTGAAATATCACCAATTTATCCAAAGGCATCATCGTTCGGAGGCATCATCCTCATAGCTCGAGAACACCTTGTCATGGCCTGAGGATCCCTTTCAATCTCTTGTATATCATTATTCAAAGGTATCGTGGTTCAGAGGAACTATTTTCATAGCCTTAGAGTATCATTTCACAGTCTTTGAATCCTTTATTATACGCTTCATGGCCCAGGACACCATGGTCTAAAGACGTTACACTAACCATTCGAAGACAACATTCATGGTCCAACAGGAACTTGTATCATGTCTAACTTTACGCATAATATATGTTCGTATTATTTATTTTCAAGTAAATCGGCAAGTAATAGCCGCCCCGACAGGAGCATCTCTGCTCCAGTTCTCGCACCCAAATCAAATCTAACCATTTGTCACGACCCTAGTTTACCGATCGTGAACATGTCATGATGGCACCAGGTCCCCACGACCAGGTAAGCCAAATATTGTGAAAAATATAACTTTGCGTAAAAACAGAGGAAAACCAAATTAAATAACTAAAAGTAACTGTACTGGATGCCACTCAGCATGTACAACTCAATAAACGCAATTCTAAACTATTCCCAAAGACCCGGAAATGCACGGGCAACACAGGCTATGGAAAGGTACAGTATGGCTCCAAAACTCCAGAATATTCTAACAACCAAAAGAGAGAAAGACTAGATACTAAAGATAGAGTAAGAGGGAGACTCGTCGGTCTGCGGATGCAGCAGATCTACCTCGAAGTCTCCAAAAATCCTCATGTCTCACTGATAGTACGTCTGGGTAGAGGTACCTGAATGATCTGCACATGAAAAGAAAAACATGCGCAGGAAGGGGGTGAGTACACCACAGCGGTACTCAGTAAGTGTCAAGCCTAACCTCGGTTGGGTAGTTACGAGGAAGGTCAAGGCCCTACTGAGGTAACATAATGAATAATAAGATATCGGAAACAATCCAAATAAGGTCTACAGTAAAAATCTAAACCGGATAAGTACAGGAGAGCAGTAGTAGAAAATAACAATAACAATACAAGTAAATACTGCTCTCAACCAGGAAATAATAACCGGGGATCTCTGGGAGGGCGCGGTAGTTGTGACTGACTGGAACTAGGCCTGCTGGACTGACCTCTGAAAGCACCCCGCGCAGGAGGCGCGTTAGAAACTAGAGGTGTATAATAAGGCTCCTGAGGTGCAAGCGGAGCTGGAGTACTGTCGGCTGCTGGCAAAGATGAATGTACAGGGCGACCGGAATAACCCCTACCATAATGACCTGGTGATGGGGTACGGGCACCAGAGTAGTGACCCGACTCTCGAGACCTCTTGGCCTCCCTCTACCCTCGCTCCCTGTCGAGCATACCCTCAATCCTCATAGCAATGCTCACTGCCTACTTAAGGAATATCCATCTCCAACTCTCGAGCCATGCTGGACCGGATGGGCAAAATAAGACCCTCGATAAACCTCCGAACTCTCTCCCAAACTGTGGCAACCAAAGCCAGTACATGTCTAGCCAACCTAGTATAACGGATGGCATACTCTGAAACTGTCATAGCACCCTGGCGCAAGTGCTCAAACTTCACGCGCCATGAATCCCTGAGGCTCTGGGGAACAAACTCTCTCATGAACATGTCTGAGAACTAGGCCCAAGTCAATGAAGCAGCCTCGACTGGACTGTCTATCTTATAAGTACACCACCAATCATAGGCGGCTCCCCGAAGCTGGAAGGCGGCGAAAGAAACCCCGCTAAACTCCATTATGCCCATAGTTCCAAGGATGCGTTGACACTCATCCAAAAATCCCAGGGTGTCATCTGATGCTAGTCCACTGAACACTGGAGGATCATATTTCTTGAACCTCTCAAGTCTACGCTGCTCGTCCTCGGAGATAGCTAACCCATCCCCGGGCTGTGCTGGTGCTGCGAGTGGTACAGGAATAACCTCTAGAACCTGCTCCATCTGCACTCTCTGCTCAGGAGTGCGGGCTACGGGAGTCTGGCCCCTCCCCCAGCCTGGGATGTGGCCGCAGTGAGGGAAATCAACCCCGCCTGAGCCAAGGTAGTGTACATGCTCATGAACTGAGCTAGAGTCTCCTACAGCGCTAGAGTAGTAGTGGCCATAGTAGGTGTACCAGGTGCTTGGGATCCGACTGGATCTGCTGGTTGTACCTCAGCGGCAGCTCGCGCAGGTGCTGTGGCTACACCTCATGCGCGTCCTCGACCTCTACCCCAGCCCCGGACCCGGCCTCTGGCGGCAGCAGCAGGGGGCGCGGGTCCCTGGTCCTCTCGTGTAGCACGTGTCCTCACCATCTGTGAGAGAATAGAAGATAGAAGTTTAGAATTGATGTCAAAATATCGCATGACAATGAATTCAAAAGAAATGAAGATTTTTCCTAAGCAGTTACATAGCCTCTCGTAGATAAGTACAGATGTCTCCGTACCGATCAGCGAGACTCTAATAAATCGGCCTGTGTTCCGTGACTTCTATGAACCTAGAGCTCTAATACCAAATTGTCACGACCCTAGCTCACCGATCGTGAACATATTGTGATGGCACCTAGTCCCCACGACCAGGTAAGCCAAATATTGAAGAAAATATAACATTGCGGAAAAAGAGAGGAAAACCAAATTAAATAACTAAAAGTAACTGTACTGGATGCCACTCCACATGTACAACTCAATAAACACAAGTCTAACACTATTCCCAAAGACCCGGAAACTCACCGGCAACACAGGCTATGGAAAGGTGCAGTATGGCTCCAAAACTCCAAAATATTCTAAAAACCGATAAAGAGAAAGACTAGATACTAAAGATAGAGTAAGAGGGAGACTTGTTTGTCTGCGGACGCAGCAGATCTACCTCGAAGTCTCCAAAAATCCTCATGCCTCACTAATAGTGCGTCTGGGTAGAGGTACCTGAATGATCTGCACATGAAAAGAAAAACATGCGCAGCAAGGGCGTGAGTACACCACAGCGGTACTCAGTAAGTGCCAAGCCTAACCTCGGTTGGGTAGTGACGAGGAAGGTCAGGGCCTTACTGAGGTAACATAATGAATAATAAGATAACGAAAACAATCTAAATAAGGTCTATAGTAAAAATCTAAACCGGATAAGTACAAAAGAACAGTAGTAGAAAGTAATGGTAACAATACAAGTAAATACTGCCCTCAACCAGGAAATAATAACTAGGGATGTCTTGGTATCCCGATGATCTCTTGGTATCTTCATCATATGCACTAGGGATCTCTTGGTATCCTAAACAAATGAGCCGGAGATCTCTTGGTATCCCAATTTATATATACAAACACATGCCAGGGATCTCTTGGTATCCCGCGCCTTCAATTCAGAATAAGTCAAGAACAGGGGGATCTCCCGAGAAGCCATCCTGTATTCCCAATTTAAAGCACACCACAATAACAACTCATAATCTCAGAATAAATACTAAACCGGTATAAGTAATAGAAATTCCTAACCTAACATGCTTCACAGAGTGAAAATAGTATAGTTAAACAATTGAGCAAGTAAGTCAGCTACGCATGCTTCTCTAAGCTAGCACAGGTCAAAACCTACAGTTTAGAGGAACAAGTAAACAGAAAATCTCCATGTAAATACTCCAAGTAGAAATGGGTTTACAACAATTTGCTCAAGTACGCGCTCGTCGCCTCACGTAAGAGGCATTCAAATATTCAGAACATGTCCTAAGGGGAAAAGTCCCCCACGCAAGATTAGACAAGTCACTTACCTTGAACCGGATCAATATCAATAGAACCCATGCCTTTGCCACGAGTATTCGACTCCAAATGGCCAATTACACATCGTAAATAATATTGAAAATAACTAATTCCACTATTAAAATTAAAGCTAGGGCGCGCAAATAGGTAAAATGACCAAAATGCCCGTCCAGCCAATATCTCGAAATCGAATAATTTCACATTTTTAGAATCCACGTACTCTCACGAGTCTAACCATATAAAAATCTCTTAAATCGGAGGCCAAATGCCCCCTCAAAACCCAATAGTTTGGTCTATGAAGTTTTAACCCAAATTAATCAATTTTGGATCCTAAATTCGAATTCTGATGATGTATTTAGCTATATAATGATGAAATATAAAGAAAAGGGATCAAAGAAGCATTACCCAATGATTTTCTCTTCAAAAACCACTCAAAATCGCCTTCTCTCGTGCTCTCAATTGATTTTCAAACTTATGAAATTAAACCCTCGAAGTTGATATTTCTAAATAGTCATTTTTGCTTCTGCGGACAAGGGACCGCTTCTGCTGTCCCACTTAAACGAACCAATGGCCGCTTCTGCGATTTCATTTAAAAGGTCAGATTCCACTTTTGCGGATAAATAACTGCTTCTGCGGTATCGCTTATGCGGACAACCAACCGCTTCTGTGGTTCCTGAGGGGGAAGACCAACCTCGCTTCTGCGATGAGGGAGCCGCTTTTGCAGCTCTATTTCTGCGGTCCCCAAACTGCAAAAGCAAAAATACCAGAAGGATCAAAATACCAGCTGCTGCAACTTAGAAATTTTCCCCATTAACCACCCAAAATCATCCCGAGGCCCCCGGGACCTCAACCAAAAGCACCAATACCACCTAATACCTTATTCGGACTTGCACCAATCCTTAAATCACCTAAAACAACACTGAAAATCCGATTAAATCAAGGATTCAAGCCTAAGAACTTCAAATTCCACTAAAACACACTCTTGATCAAAAACCTAACCAAACCTCGCCCGAATGATCTGAAATTTTGTACAAACATCCCAAATGACATGACGGAGCTAGTGGAACTTCCGAAATTCCAATTTGACCCTCGGATCAAAACCTTACTATCAGACCGGAAACCTTAAAAATTCAAACTTTGGCATTTCAAGCCTAAATGAGCTACGAGCATCCAAAATACATTCCGAACACGCTCCCAACCCCGAAATCACCTAACGGAGCTAACGGAACTGTTGGATTTCCATTTCGAGGTCATCTTCACACTATTCCAATTACGGGCCAGTTTTCAACTCTTAAGCTCTCATTTAGGGACTAAGTGTCCCAAAACACTCCGAATCCTAACACTGAACGTCCCAGCAAACCAAAATAGCAGAAATGAACATAGGTGAAGTAGTTAATGGCGAATCAGGGCGTAAATTCCAAAAACAACCGGCCGGGTCGTTACACTATTCCCATAAGCCTTTCAATCACCCTGACTGAAACATTGCGTATGTTCTTGGAAACTACCTGTCGGCATACTCCGCCAACGGATCCTGAACTACATATGGACTAATTCCTAGAAAACCAGGGATATATAGGTAGCTCAGAAGCTAGGGCATGGCCTATCTTCTTCAAACCATTTTGTTTGGTCAAATTGGCCATCATATCTTTGCCCGACAGCTCTTTCATTCTTCCCGGGTAAAGAGGGACAGCTGTTGATACCCAATTTTTTCCTATGTATTTTCAATATGAAAAATAACTTTAAAATGGCATATTCATGCATATATAAGTGTGCTCAAATGTTTTACTATTTTTCCTTAATTTTTAAAGGTTTTTAAATTAATTTATTTCCCTATTTTATCCATAAAAATCCAATAATGGTTTCTAAAATTATCATTTTGGTGATTCGCTTGCTGAACTTTTATACTTATGCTAAAACATAGCCAAGATGATTTTTTGCATATTTTTATAAATTTATTTATTATTTTTAAGCTAAATTACATATAACTGCATTATTAGCCCCTTTTTAGATTTAATTGTGTTTTATATTATAAAATTAAGTGTTGTATTTTCTAATTGTTAATTATATGTTATAAATTATTTTACTACTTTCAATTTATTTTCAGTAATCGATTTATTACTTTTTATAAATTAAATATGGAAAATTGGCTATTTAAATAATGGCCCAATTTTATTTCAATCATAACCTAAAATCTAACCCCAATTGGACCCAATTGAACCACGACCCAATCCCAATTAAATCGACCTAGACCCGGATTCCCACCTTCTCTTTCTAATCTCGATCGTTGATCTACCATATCAACGGTCCACATTTTTTCTTGCCTTTTTAACCCACCTAACCCCCACAAGCCTACCCCATTCATTCATTTGTACAGCTTCTGAATCCCTCCTCTCCCAAATTCTCTCTACAACACCACCCAAACCCTAGCTGTCGCCACCCTAATCCATGGCCTTCCAAGGTCATCTGAGACCTATACCAGCCTTCCATGGCTCCTATGTGGTTGATTCTATGGTTTCATGACCAGACTTCGAAGGGATTTGGTCCAGTCCTTGCTCGATGACCTTTCTTCGATCATCCCTTACCTTTCTCTAGCTATCCATGTCCATTCGAGTCAGATCCTTGACTTTTCTGGTTAGATCCGTAACTTTCAAGGACTTTCTCATTGCTTTTAGGGTTTTCTAAAACCCTAATGTCTTAGACTTTTTCGATTCCTTTCAGATCTACCTTAAATCTATGCTTGCCATGAACATTTTTTTAAGTGCTTCTCGAAGTTTCTTTGGCTTTTCTTTCAAAATGACTCCTCACTTTCCAATTAGGGTTTCTTTCAAGTTTTTCTTTTCAAAATCTCTTCTCTTATTTTAACGTGTATGTGATTTTACTATGTCTTGCTAATGTTGTTCTCCTATTTGAGTTAGCATGTTGAAAACCGTAATTTCTTTTGGGTTCATTCGAGTTCTGAAACTATTTGTTAGATGTATACTCATCTGATTAAGTACTTGTTTGACTTATTTTTTTTACCATCATTTTAAAATCGATTGTTGTTGAAACCCTAGGTCTTTGGGTCCGAAATTTTTTATTTGAGTACCTTGGAACCCATGAGCTCCCCTTGAACTTGGACACATAAGGGCTGGCCCTTCCACACTACACTCATTTCTATCTGGTTATCCAAACTTGGGTGTAAGCACTACCCGCAGTCCCTTGAGCCCCTTAGGGAACTTTGATACACCCAGGTCTTAGAAAGGCTTTGAAACAAGTGGCATTTGAAGTGTTTTGTTCCATAACTTATAGAGGAAGTCATAATTAGGCTTTCTATAGTTATAACTTCTTCTTTTACATATTTTTTTTATGTAGTTCATCAATTGGTCTGTAATAATTTGTAATAAACACTCGGGGTTGGCTAATGAAAAGCGCTAGGTAATCGTGCATGCTTAACTATTAAAAAGGTAGAAAACATGCCTATAGGATGTGTTTTCTGATTGATTAACTCAATAATTAGAGAACATGCCTATAGGACTTACCTTCTGTATGATTAATTCAGCATTTAGATAATATTCCTATAGGACTCTTTTAGTTTGCATGTTTAACTCTGTATTTAGAGAACCTGTCTATAGGACTTGTTTTTTGTATGTTTTAAATTTAGCATTTAGATAATATGCCTATAGGATTTTTAGTCTGCATGTTTAGTTCCGCATTTTAGAGAACCAATCTATAGGATTCGTCATAAATTTCGCATGTTTATTATCGCACTTAGACACCATGCTCTTAGGATCTAATTGATTACAATCTGGCATCATGTCCTATAGATTAAAATCAGTATCTATTCAACTAGATATCATGTCTTTAGGAATTAAAATCAGCAATAATAGATACTAGTGTCTATAGTATCTGAAGCCAGTCTAGTCTAAAATCAGTTCAATTCATATTGTTCTGAACTATGCCTTTTAAAACAACTCTCTCTTCTGTTATTAACACGATTTAGCAAGCATGCCTATAGGATCTCAAATTGCTCGTTTTTAAATTGTTACTGCTTTGTCATATTCTGAATTAGTAATAGCAATCATGTTTATAAGATCTCACCCAAACACCTAGGCAAGCCTTGGGTGATAAAGACAATAAAACTAAAATCGCCTCTATTAATTAGTAATTATTACAACCAGCAGGCAGGCCTGATTCAGACTTCTTATCTGAGTTATGTAATAAATTAGTCTGCTTCCACAATTAAACTCACATGCCTTAGTACTTTAGATCCAGACCTTGATTGTGCTTAAGTCATGCTATTTCTGTGCTTTGGTTGAGGAGGTATACATGAGCCTTTAGTTGTTTACATGTTTCCACCTTAATGTGCAGTCCTATGTATTTTCGTATGTCGCCTTAGCTTTTTCACCTTTTGAAACCTAAAAGTCGGCCTAATAACTCTCCCCTTAGGAATAGTTGTCCTAAGTTCCTCTGGGACTAATAGGAATCAGACGGGTAATAGCATGCAATAGTGGTCGAGACCAATCCGCGCTTTAATACCATGACGGGGTGGGAAGGGTATATATGGATATGATATCAGGTGCGCTAATGCCACGTGTATCCTCTCTTTAGAGGAGTGATTACCAGGTATTAAATTGATGTGATCCATATTATAAATAAACCTAGGACCCCCGTTATATTCGTTCACATGCTTAGATATAACTCTTTCAAACTTTGTTCTACTTTTATCAACGTCAAACACTTGTGTATTAAAATCCTCTCTTATTTGAGCCTTATTTGATTACTTGTTAATTATACAAATTCACAAAGAACTATCTGGCCGGGAACCACACTAGTGGATCCTGAGGGGTGCATAACACCTTCCCCTTGGGATAATTTCAAGACCTTACCCTATCTCTAGTTATCAAACAAACTTAGAAGTGAACCTTATAGGTGTCCTAATGCACCTTAAATTATTAGGTGGCAACTTTCCAAATGCAAAAATCCAGTTCCCAAAAGGAATGAGTTGTCCTATACCCAAAAATGTCATAAACCCGATTTCCTAATGCAAAGTGGGAAAAAGGGGGGCACGACATTCTTCTGATGGCCAACTTCTGCATTTGCGGTCTGTTCCACGCATCTACGACCTCGCACCTGTGTTCCCAATCTGTAGGTGCGGATATGACCGAAGCAGCAAAATGTGTTGCATCTCGATTCAAATCCTTCCTTCAACCACCCAAATCTATCACGAGGCCCTCGGGACCTCAACCAGACATACCAACAAGTCACCTATGATCATTCAAACTTATACCAACCCTCAAAACTCTCAAAACAACATTGAAACACCAAATTACCCTCGGATTCAAGCCTAAGAATTTCAAAACTTCCGAATTCCGCAAACGTTGTAAAAATCGATGAAACCTCATCTGAGTGACCTGAAATTTTGCACACACATCACATACAACAGACCTACCCTAATTTCCAGAATTCCCTTCTGACCCCGATATCCAGATTTCCGCTGCCTACAGGAAAACGCCAATTTCCATGTTTGCCCATTCAAGCCTAAATCTACCACGGGCCCGCAAATTACATTCCGAACACGCTCCTAAGTCCAAAATCACCTAACAAAGCTATCCAAACCATCAGAATTCACATCTGAGATCTTCTACTCATAAGTCAACATCCAGTTGACTTCTTGTTTTTTAACCTAAGCTTCCAATTAAGAGGCTAAGTGTCTCATTCCACTCTAAAACCACTCCGAACACAATTCAACAACCACGATATGATCAAATACAACTGACCAACATACAAGGGAGCAGAAATAGGAAAAACAGGGTAGTAACACATGGAACGACCGACCGGGTCGTTATATTCTCCCCCTCTTAAATAAACGTTCGTCCTCGAACGAGTCAAGAAACATACCTAAAGTCTCGAACAGGTGTAGATATCTGCTCTGTATCTCCTGCTCGGTCTCTCAAGTAGACTCCTCTACGGGCCGACCTCTCCACTGCACTTTCACTGAAGCTATATCCTTTGATCTCAACTTTCGGATATGCCGCTCCAAAATAGCCACTGGCTCCACATCATAAGTCAAATCACTGTCTAATTGAATCATGCTGAAATCTAAAACATGAGACATATCACCAATATACTTCTAAAGCATCGAAACATGAAATATCAAATGTATACTCGACATGCTAAGTGGCAATGCCAGCTCATATGCCACTTCCCCAATCCTCCAAAGCACCTCAAAAGGCCCAATGAACCGAGGACTCAATTTATACTTCTTCCCAAATTATCCAAAATATGAGACATATCGCCAATATACTTCCAAAGCATCAAAATATGAAATATCGAATCTATACTCGACATGGTAGGTGGCAACGCTAGCTCATAAGCCACTTCCCCAATCCTCCAAAGCACTTCAAAAGGCCCAATGAACCGAGGACTCAATTTACACTTCTTCCCAAATCTCATAATACTCTTTGTGGGTGAAACCTTCAGTAAAACCTTCACCCCAACCATGTAAGACACATCACGATTGTTCTTGTTAGCATAACTCTTCTGTCTTGATTGTACTGTACGAAGCCGCTCCTGAACCACTCTTACCTTGTCCAAAGCATTATGTACCAAGTCTGTACCCAAAAGCCTAATCTCGCCCAGCTTAAACCAACCAACTAGATATCTACACCGTCTCCCATATAAAGCCTCATATGGAGACATCTTAATACTCGACTGATAGTTATTGTTATATGCAAACTCTGTGAGTGATAGAAACTTATCCCATGAAACCCCAAAATCAGCGACACAAGCACGCTATAAGTCCTATAATATCTGAATAGTGCGCTCGGACTGCCCGTCCATTTGAGGGTGAAAAGTTGTGCTCAACTAAACTTGAGTACCAAACTCTCGTTGCACGACTCTCCAAAACTACGAATTAAACTGAGTACCCCTGTCTAAAATGATAGAAACTGGGACACCATTCAGGCGAACAATCTCTTGGATATAAATCTCTGCTATCCGCTCTGAAGAATAGGTAGCAGGTGAAATATAAACATTAAAGACCGGGTGGCTTGCTTCAGCGGTTAGATATTTCAGAGTGGAAGTGGGAGCGGATCACCATAGATTTTTTAATTGAACTCCCATGGACTTTGAGGAAGTTCAATGCTATTTGGGTGATTGTGGATCTACAGGTGTTGCCCTAAATTTTGTGTAGGCTACAACCCTTCCCCTACCACGGCCTCGACCATGACCTAAGACACTAGTGGTCCCGACTGGTGGTAGTGGTGGTCATCCATCCTGTCTGGTAGCATGTGTCCTCACCATCTGTGATAGAATAGAGTAATAGAAGTTTAGTTACCAGAATTAATAGATTCGCACGACAGGAATTCAAGAATGTGAACTTTTTCCTAAAGGTTCTGCAGCCTCTCAAATATAAGTACAGACGTCTCCGTACAGATCCACAAGACTCTACTAAACCGGCTCATGACTGGGGAGACCTATGTAACCTAGGCTCTGATACCAACTTGTCACGACTCCAAACCACCCCGGTAGTGATGGCATCTATCGCAGCACTAGGCCAGCCGATTCAACACTTATAACATAAAGGTCTTATGTAAAATTATTTTTCTAATCAAATATAATCACAAATCTTTCATTTTAATTCATTAAAATAAGCAGAAAATAAATACGCAAATATATCAAACACTGACCGATCCTGGTGTCACTAGTCATGAGCCATTACAATACAGTCTGATACTGTCAACTCAATACAAGACAAGACTAAAATATGTAGCACTAAAGATAAGAAGGAGAAGGGCAAGGCTGTGGACGCCAAGCAACTACCTTGCTATCTCCAAAAGAATACTCTGAAGGTAAAGATTAGCTCTTACTCGAATCCCCTGGCACCTGGATCTGCAAACAAGGTGCATGAAGAAAAGTGAGTACCCCAACTCAGTAAGTAACAATGTAAAAATTATAAATAAAGGCTGAGTATAGTGACGAGCATTTAAAATCATAAATATATCATGACATAAAAAGTCCTAGAAGAAATAGCAAGATTCAAATCAGTAGGTAAATTCTGAACATCCAATTAAAACTCCAGTTTTAATGAAAAGTTGGTATAATATTTATTCAACATTTTCAATAGAAGCTCAGTATAAAGAACAATGAAAACATTATTTTCATAAAAACAAGCCCCTCAAACGAATATATATATATGTGTGTGTGTGTGTGTGTGTATATATGTATATACACACACACACACACATATATATATATATATATATGTGTGTGTGTATGTATCGGTCACTCATGACTCAACTATTATCAATCAACAGTCACACTCAACACTCATGCTCAATAGATATATCATAATAACCGCTGCGGCATGCAGCCTAATCCATAGGTATATAGTCGACTGTGCTCACTAGGGGTGTGCAAACTCTAGAAGTGCTCCTACAGCCCAAGCGCTATATAGATACGGCATGCATCTCGATCCAATACATATCATTATGGCGTGTAGCCCAATCTATATAAATATATATAACGCTATGACGTGCAGCTCAACCCATACTATCCTCACAATCCCGCCCTCGGCCTCACTCACTTATCAACCTTACAAGCCACTCGGGCATCTCAACGCAAACTCAGGGAACTCAGCCCAAAACACTTTCATAAATGATAAAATAGAGTGAGGAACAAGATTTAATAATAAACAGATATCCATTTCTAAGGGGAATGCATTCTTTAAAAAATAATGTAAAGATAATAGTAAAATGTCGTTGAGGATCCAACAGTATGGCACAAAGCCCCAAACATGGCATTCAACCCAATTTAACATAATTATTTCTAAAACACATAGATATCATATAGATTTTATCAAAATATGCAACTCTATAGTTGCCACGAGACGGACCAAGTCACAATCCCAACGGGTGCATACCCACACGCTTGTCACCTAGCTTGTGCGTCACCTCATTTATCAAAATGGTATGAACTTTCGGGGTTTCATACCCTCAGGTCTAGATTTACAGTAGTAACTTACCTCAAACCGGATGAAAATATACTCCGTAATGTCCTTGCCTCTAGACTCATCAAATCGCCCTGAATCTATCCAAAACTAGAATCATAACATCAATACATGCCAAATGAACAAAGCTCACGTGAAAATTATACAAATTTAATCAAAATTCCTGAAATTGGCCAAGCCCAACCCCCGGGACCACATCTCAAAATTTGATATTCACATCTCTAGAATCCTTATCCTCCCACTAGCCTATACATACCAAAAAACATCAAAATCGGACCTCAAATGGTACCTCAAATTCCCAATTTCAAGCCCTAATTTCCCAATTTTCACCCCTAATATCTTCCATTTCGATGTTTAATAAACTGAAATTCACCATAGATACGAGTATTAAGTTCAAAAATCTTACCTCAACACCTAGGGCCTATATCACGCTTCTGCAGACTGCATCTGCAGTCAAAATAAATGCATTTGTGGTTTTTCACTTAATTCCTCAAGGTTGCATCTACGCCCAGGCACATCACATGCTGCCTCGCAGATGCGCCCAACACACTGCAAATGATGTTCTTCTTCTGATGGCCAACTTCTGCATTTGCGGTCTCCTCCATGCACATACGACCTTGCACCTATGGTCCCTAATCCATAGGTATATGACAGAAGTAACAAAATGTGTTGCATCAACTTGGTTAAAATCCTTCTGTCAACCACCCAAATCCATCCCGAGGCCCTCGGAACCTCAACCAAACATACAATCAAGTCACCTATCATCATTCAAACTTATACCAACCCTTGGAACACTCAAAACAACATCGAAACACCAAATCATGCTTGACTTCAAGCCTAAGGATTTCAAAACTTCTGAATTCCGCAAACGATGTAAAAACCTATCAAACCTCATCTGAATGACCTAAAAGTTTGCACACAAGTCACAAATGACACAAAGGACCTATTACAATTTTTGTAATTTTTTTCCGACCCTGATATCAAGATTTCCACTACCGATAGGAAAATGCCAACTTCTATTTTTACCAATTCAAGCCAAAATCTAACACGGACCTCCAAATTACATTCCGAACACACTCTTAAGTCCAAAATCACCTAATGAAGCTATCTGAACCATCAGAATTTACATCCGAGACCTTCTACTCATAAGTCAACATCTAGTCGACTTTTTTTCAACCTAAGCTTCCAATTAAGAGACAAAGTGTCTCATTCCACTCTAAAACCACTCCAAACACAATAACAACCAATATAATATGATCCAATACAACTAGTCAACATACACAGGAGCAAAAATAGGCAAAATGAGGTTGTAACTCATGAAATGATTGGCCGGGTTGTTACATATGGATACTTATTTGGTATTACGGCACTCTCCTGGTTGATCGACTGTTGATTTTTAGATATTGCAATGTGGCACAGAAGAATTAGAGGAGCATTCGCCGTGGGATGATCATGTATGAGAGATGTGTTAGACATTCGGGCAAAGGAGTTGGGATCAAATATGGTAATTCGCATGATCTATGGATTTGGAGACTAGGAGTTCTTAGAAGCAGATCATTTCGTGGTTATGTACTGTAAAATATGGCCAAAGCTAGTCAAAGGATGGTATGTGTTATGGTTAGGTCATTGTGGACCTTCGGAGAGTTATTTATCTATTTTTGGATGACCAGAATTGATTTGGGGCCAATTGGTAGGCCCAATTAGGATGTGTATTCTACACCGGGTCGGATAGGTTTGCTCCATACTGCTATAGTTGAGGTATTTGCCATCTGGTTATTGTTGAGCTTATTCATGTTCTGATATGATATGTGATTTACTCTTCTATGCTACGAGGAGTTGTGATTCATAGGTTATATGCACACATGGTGCGGTTCTATTGGGATCTTATAGCGAAATTTGAGTAAGATGGGCATTTAGGTATTTCATGATTGGTTATGTTCTTTCGGATGTTGTGTGGCATTATGCCATTTGCTTTTCGTGGTTATGGTAATTAATTTTGGGTATTAGACATCAAATTGCACATGGTTATTGATTTTGAGCATTGTGACTTGAGGTATTTCATGTGTACTAGTGTGTGTGGGGGTCGCAAATTGCAGCAAAGTTATGTTGGGATATGATCCTTTTTGTTAGATTCGTGTATTTTTGTTCTATGATGTGTTATAGGTTCTTAGCATTGCGTTGTGGTGGTACTTGTTGAGCTTGCGATTTAGTGTCATTTTTTGTGTTTTAGTACATTTGAATTGTTGCATTTTGGTGCACAGATTACACGGTTTGTGGCTCTAGATAATATTGGTGTGGAACATCAATAGAGTAGCTTGTATTTGATAAAATGAGGTCGTCGAAACTATAATGCGGTATAATGTCGATGATTGGATTAAAAATTGGCTATTGTTCTTGTCAAAGGAGAGAGAGCTCCATGACTTGTTGATTCGATGAATGAATATGAGTTTTTGCTTGTTTCTTTCATCATCTGTAATACACAAAGTCTTTATAATGAGGTTTTGTTTGACATGAGGTTTATTACCAGTATTGGGTTATTGTTAGCAGCTACTGTGATAAGAAAACTTGCTACGAGTATGCGAGTCGTGTTCTATGTCGGGTGATTACAGTTGGGTTACAGTTACGACTTGGTACAGCTTGTTCAGACTTATACATTATGTAGATTTCGAGGTTCGGGTCTTGTAGGAAATTTTGGATGTTGGAAAAATTGGATTCCAAGGTTTATGGGCTAAGGTTGAGGTAATTATCTTCAATATATTGTGTCATCGGGCCTATATGGAATAGGGTGACATGGGATCACCCTAGGGTATGTGCATGGTAAGGTTACATGGCAATTTGGTAGCTATGCAATAACTCTGGGCATGTTCGAGGATGAACATATATTTAAGTGATGGAGGGTGTAATGACCCGATCCGTCGTTTTGAGCAATTGCACTTCGCTCGGTAGTTTATGGGCATGCGTAGCTCCGTATGATATATTATAACGTAGATGGGCTCATACCTACTACATAAAGAATAGACATATTGAAGATATACACATACCCAAAGCAGCAACATGGGTAGTGAGGAAGATCATAGAGGCAAAAGATGAAGTTATGAAGATGAGGATAGATCAACAAGGTATTGCAACCATTCTGGAGATCTTTGTGAAGCAAGGTAAATTTCAGATACACAAGGCATATGTCCAGATGCAGCCTTAATTCATTAAAGTTGAATGGAAAAATATCTACATGCACTCACAGATTCATCCTGGATTCAAGTTTCATCTATGGTTGGCTATTAACCAAAGGATAGCAATTGTGGATAGGCTTGCTAAATTTGGTATTCAAGTGCAGGCAGATAGCATTTTCTATGGAAAAGCTGAGGAAATATTTGATCATATCTAATTTGGTTGTCATAGTACCAACAAACTGTGCGAAAGGATATTGAAATGGTTGGGGCATACAAGGATGATAGGGGACTAGAACCATGAGCTGATATGGATTAGTAGCAAGGCAAAGAAGAAAGATTGTAAGGCAAAAATGACCACGGCAGCATTTGCAATGGTTATGTAATGCATATGGCGTGAAAGAAATTCGATGAGATTCAACAAAGGGAGATACAATATTGATGAAGTCTGTAAGGAAATTGAAATGCATATACACATACAAGGAAGGAAGAAAATCAAATGGAGACCAGGATTAGATTCTGTGAATAAAATGCCTTAGTACAGAATTATGTTAGTATTACATACATAGTACAGTTATACTCTGTAATAAAGATTAGAGATTAATCGTCAGCATTAATCTGGGTATGTAATGTCAGTTTTTGATGAAATAAAAGCAAATTTTCGTCAAAAAAAATGTATTATGACTTATGTGAATCTTCAGTCTTGGTCTTCAGGTTATTCAAAATTTATTTGGGAGAGTGATTCTCAACTAGGAAGCTTTAAATTGGAAGAGTTGACCAAGTTTTACTTTTTAGTATTTGATCTCGGATTGAAATTTTGATAGTCTCGTCAGATCCGTTGTGTGATTTTAGACTTACGAGTGTTCGTATTTTTATTTTTGGAAAGTTTGACCGGAAATGGACTTTCTGATATCGAACTTGAATTTTTTTCCCAGGAATTGGAATAGCTTCATTATGTAATTTGGGACTTGTGTGCAAAATTTGAGTTCATGCCAGGTGGATTTGATACGTTTCTGCGCGGGTTTTAGAAGTTAAAAGTTCAAAGTTCATCTAAGTTTGATTTGAGGTATGATTCATCATATCGATGTTGTTATGAGTGATTTGAAACCTCAAGTAGGTTCGTGTTGTGTTTCGATACTTGTTGGTATATTCGGACGGGGTTTCGAGAGGCTCGAGTGAGGATTGGGCGGATTTTGGATCATTTTGGCAATGTTGTCTTCTACTGATTTCTCGTGTCACAACCCTTTATCATGATCGTGATTAGCTGACCACATTCGTGTAGAGTTGTTTGAGGGCTGGAAAAGTTGTTCAATGTATTCACAAGTCCTCAGACGCATTTACGTAAGTTAGTACAGATTGTGCATCGCGTTCGCACATGTATTCATGTGTTTGTGTAGTGTATGACTAAGCTGGGTAGTCGATGGACTCTTCTTCGACTTCGCCTTTGCGATCCTTCTACCGCATTTACGTAGTACTCTCTCCTATGCGTATCGCGTTTATGAGGCTTGTGCTGCAAACACATAGAGTATTTTGGTGGAAGATTATTTTTGTTCAATCGCGAACGCGATGGATTTCCCTCGTTCGCGTAGAAGGATGCCTAGAAGAAGTATAAAGTACTCTATTTCGAGAGTTTCAGTCATTTTTATATTTTGTGAGCTATGGATCTCGTTTTGAGGCGATTCTTGAAGCAATTTTCACCTTGTAGACTGGGTTAAATGTTCTTTACTCAATTTTTATTTTATATCATGAATCTATCTTTTTCGGCATTTGATTGAGGGTTCCAAAAGTGAAAATTGGGGTTTTAACCTAACGTGAAATTTTAAATTTTGACCATTGATTCAGAGTCGGTTTTGAGTGAAACTAGTACGGTTGAACTCGTAATTGAATGAATTGTCATATTTTGTGAGTTTTGTCGATTTACGAGGTGTGGGCCGGGATTGGAATTTTCGGATGATTTTGGGCTTTTAATTAAAGGTTCAATATTTATCGATGGGTTTGTTTCCTCAGGCTTATTTGATATATTTGAGTTGCTTTATGCTAGTTTTGAGTCGTTCGGAGGTTGGTACGCACGAGATGGTATTTTTGTAGTATTGCTTGGCTTGTTTGGTATTAGAATTAGCTTGTTTAAGGTAAGTAACACTTCTAAACTTGGTGCTAAGGGTATGAAACCCCAAATTACATGCTATGTGATTGATGTTAAGGTGACGCAGATGCTAGGTGACGGGTATGTGGGTGTGCACCATGTGAATTAAGATTTTGTTATTTCTTTGGTACTATGAAGTTACCAGATCATACATGTAACTATGAAACTTCTATGTACTTTAGCTGTTAAGTTGTAATCCATATCAGAAACCATGTCTAGGATACATGCTTATCCTGTTGGGACCCACCGAGGTCATCGCTATTTTTGAGTTGTCTGCATTTATTGCATTCATGCTCAGTCATATGCATTAATTTGCATATCATATCTTGGTCTATATTAACATTTATTGATACATCATATCATTATTTTGGGATAGTTTCATAGCATTGTGAGCCAGAGATATTGGAAAGATTAATGACTGAGTGAGGTTGAGGGCCTGATTATGAGTGACATTTATGGGATCGGGCTGCACGCCGTAGTGGTTATACTGATTTATGATAGTGCTTGGGCTGAAGAAGCCCCTCAGGGGTCTGCACACACACGCCCAATGAGCGCGGTTGATTATGTTGAGGGATAAATTATCACGACCCAAAATCTAACAAAGGTCGTGATGGCGCCGGACACAATTATCTGGCAAGCCAACCACAAATACTTGATCTAGTTCTCGTTTTAGTATTTCTAAAATCATAATTTTTATACTATTAACTAGTAGAAATATGAACTTTACTAAATAAATAATAATGTTTTCACAATTTCGACCTTGAATAGACCATAATAACTCTAGAATCCGGTGTCACAAGTGGATGAGCATCAACTAGGAATAATAAAATAAAATGCAGTATCTGTTTGGAATACAATTTGGACAGGAATAACAATACAATACGCTGAAGGAGACTCTGTTGGCTGCGGATCGTAGCAGGAGATGCAGCTCACCCAAGTCCCCGTATCAACCATGCTGTTGAGCCACAAGGCCACTAAACACATATGTGCGTGTAAAATAAAATATACAGCAAATGTAGTATGAGTGCGAAAATAATGTGTACCTAGTAAATATCCAGTCTAACCTCAAAAAAGTAGTGACGAGGGGTCAGCTCCGACACTTACTATGGCCAACAATAATGTACCAATAATATAATAGATCATGGATTTTGTAAAAAGACGGTAAACTCAAGGAAATCATGATGCAGGTAAACAATCCTTTTGTTAATAGGGATCCAAATTTATTTTCATCATTTATCAATTTATCTCAGGCGAAGGAAGCAGTATCATTATTTATAAATTTCAAGGCAAGAAATACAAGGATGCGCAAATCATGTTGAGGTCGTACGGCCAGATCCAACATAATATTTAAAATGTGCAATGCCATAGGATCGAATGACACGAACCATAGATATATATATTTAGTCTGTCGAGGCGTTCAGCCCGTTCCACAAAAGATAAACGCATTCAAACAATCAATCAAGAATTCACTAAGAGGCAATTATCCAAGAAAATGGCAATTTCTCTTTTAACAGTCAAGAAAAATGATGTTTAGCCTTTTAAAAATTTACTTGCCATGTTCGATATAATTTAAGCATTTTAAATTTAACAGTATGGTTGCAAATATTACAGGTGAAGCATGTTTTCGGGTCGTAGACTACCCGGACTTGAGCATAATAGCAGCTACGCACGGACTATCGTCACCTCGTGCGTACGTAGTCCCCACAAATAGGAGCACATATTAGTTTATTTCACGTATGGGGTTAATTGCCTCTTATATGGTTAGAAAGGAGACTTACCTCGCTCTAAAGTTTCATACCCGGCTTTCGAGAACTACAAACAACTTGAATCGATGCCCAATGCTCCAAAGTTAGCCAATAATTTTGCAAACCCATTAATATATGCTCAAATACCCATTATAATCTAATTTATAACAATTCCTAACCATAATCAAAAAGTTGATAAAAATCACCCTCGGACCCACATGCCTGGATTCCGAAATGTTTCAAAGATAAACATTACCCATAATATTATGACCTCAAACATATAATTTATTTTCAATTCCATGCTCAAATTCGTGGTCAACATCCGAAAATATAATTTTCTTGGTTTTTTCCTTCAAAATCCCAACTTTCTACTAATTTTCATGTTTAAATCCTTATAAAATCCATGTATTGAACTTATAATGAGGTGGAATAACATACCTTGACTTGAATGATAAAATTCCCTATTTGAAGCTCTCAAAAAATCGTCCCACCAAGAGAGAATGGACGAAAAATAGGCTAAATTCCCGCTTTAAAGAAACCTCACTACCTCCAGCCTTTTCACACCTCCGGTGCATCGGCTACTTCTACGCCCCCGCTTCTACGGTGCATGTACCGCTTCTGTGATGGCTTCCTTCGCATGTGCGTTCTCTGG
Organism: Nicotiana glauca; assembly: GCA_026770625.1. NCBI lineage: Eukaryota > Viridiplantae > Streptophyta > Magnoliopsida > Solanales > Solanaceae > Nicotiana > Nicotiana glauca. Next base: position 65,911 of record MU786135.1, read on the forward strand.
TCCGCTTTTGCGGTCACTAGCCTCCCCTTGCTAGTCCGCTTCTGCGACCCTTATGGCCGCTTCTGCGGTTCCGCACTTACGGCCCAAGCCTCGCATGTGTGGTTACACCAGAAGGCAGATGCTCTAACCTTTCTTCCAAGTCCAAACTCGATTCGTTCACCGTTCAGATCCTACCCGAGGCCCTCAGGACCTCAACCAATTATACCAAAATATCGCAAAACACATTACGAACTTAGTTGAGCTTTCAAATCATATCAAACAACACCGAAATAATGAATCGCAACTCAATTCAAGCTTTATGAACTTTAGAACTTCAAACTTCTATATCCGATGCCGAAACTTATCAAATCACGTTCGATTAACTTTAAATTTTGCACACAAATCATATTCCACTTTACAAACTCACACAACTTCCGTAATCGGGATCCGTGCCCGATATTGAAATGTCCACTCCCCAACAAACTTCTCAAAAACCTTTAAGTTTATAACTTTCACCAAATGGCTCCAAAATGATCTACGGACCTTCGAATCTACTCTGGTCGTGTTCCCAATATAGGAATCACCATATGGAGCTAATCCTAAACTCGAAATCATAAACGGACATCGATAACATTGAAATACACTGCAACCCAAATTTATGAAATTCTTCTCAAAATGCTAACTTCCACAATATGCGCTGAAATGCTCCCGGGTCATCCAAAAATCGATATGGACATACATCCAAGTCTGTACTCATCATACAAACCTGTTGGAACCTTCAAATTTCGATTCCGAAGTTGTTTACTTAAAATTAACCCTTAGTCAGATTCTTCCAACTTTAAGCTTCCGAAATGAGAATTCTCTTTCCAAATCAACTCCGAGCTCCCCGAATTTCGATTTTGACTACGGGTACAAGTCATAATACCTGAAGTGAAACTTCTCATGGCCTCAAACTACCGAACAACGCGCTAGAGCTCTAAACGATCGGTCGGGTCATGACATAAATCTTCCATGGACATGGATCTTATCCGAAGAATTTATATACATTGGGATAGATCTTCCTCACGGACTAAATTTAGCCCTACTCAGTATTGAGTGGCTGATGGTCGGTTAATGTATATATTTCAGGATGGATCTTCCTAGGCCGAATTGATCATATACAATGTTGGGGATTGGGCATGATGTGTGGAAAGTGTGAGACAGTGAGATTGAGTACTCTGAGAGTGTGAGTACATGAGTTCATCTTTGAGATACATTGCATTGACATGCACACATGACATATATGCATAGAGATGCATTTTTCTCATGTTGTACGGTATCACGTCATTCATGACTCTCACACATATTGACATATGAGCATAGAGAGGTATTTTACAATTTGGAAGAAAATGAAACATCTTATTTATTTTTAAAATAATTTTTATGGGAAAAATTACAGTTTTCAAACTCACTCATATTTTTGACAATTTTGGTAAAAGATTTGGGATTCTCACTAATATACTTGAAAAGCAAAACTATTTTCCGGGAAAACTTTGGAAAAGCTGAGCATTTTATCTCTGAGTTACTTCTTTTATTACTTGCTTTATGTTGTTGTGAACTATTGTTGGCTATTGGATGTTGGACCCAACCTTTGTTCCAGCTCGTCACTACTTTCAACCTAAGGTTATGTTTGTTACTTATTGAGTACATAGGGTCAGTTGTACTTATACCATACTTTTGTACCTTGCGTGCATATGTTGGCTACTGATGTTACTTAGATCGACGGGAGCTGGAATTGAAGACATACCTGCGTTCCAGTTGTATCTGCCTCTTGTTCTTGGTAGCGTTATATTTATAAAACTCTGTTTATGTACTTTTCAGACAAATGATGTATTTACGTCATACCAGCTTTATAAGTTCTATTCTTAAAAGCGCATGATTTATACTACCAGTTCTTGGAGAATGTATAAGATTGAAATATTTTCTTTTATTTAATTGCCTTATTAATTTCATTAGAATTGGATAGTTGTTAATTGGCTTACCTAGTGGGTTGGATTAGGTGTATCACGACTAGTTGGATTTTGGATCGTGACCAGTCTTATCAGTTATTTTCCTTGTCTGGAAAATATTTTTTCTTCTCTTGATAGGGAAAACATTTTTCCTCTAATTATGAGGAAAATATTTTTTAAAATATTTAAGTCAATCAAACATGGAAAAATTGAAAAATATTTTTCGGAAAATATTCTCCTTTATACCAAACACACCTGCAGTCAGAGGCGGACACACATGTTAAGTTAAGGGGTCACCGGCATCGGAAACTTCGGCAAAAACTCCATACATACAAATATTTTCAAAAAATTGTCAGATATTAGGATAGGCCCTCGTACCAATCATTATGAGCAGTTATAAATTTGTATTAAATGTCATGGTGCTCCTGTAATCGCCGAATCCTAGGCTAGCCTCTGCCCATACGGTACAACATTTACTCATTTGGCTTGTGAGGACGATTATGGAAATTCAAAGGATAAATTTGGTTTCACCCATCTATAAATACCCTATTTAACACAGAAAGATCCAATCAAGAGAAGGAAAGATGGAAGTTGGTAAAATTCTACACATGACTGGAGGAATTGGAGACACTAGCTATGTAAAAAACTCTACGCTTCAGGTATCATCACACGCCTTTTTATTTCCTAATGGAGTTGTAAACTCGGCAAGGATTATAAATAACATTTTCTCATGAATTTTATATATACTGATAGTGTAAAAGGTATAGTTATCATTTAAGTGTTCTGACTTTATTTTTTATTTTATCGGTACATAAAATTTGAACTCATTTTCTTTTACTTAGTTAGTGTTGGGACAAAGATTTAATTGAAACATGAAAATAAAATTGAAGTTGAGTTGAAAAAGCCGTAATAATAAAAAAAAAACGATACTGTATAAACACTCAAAATAATTATATTTACATATGTTTTAAACAATTATTTACTTATTGATATGATACCCACGTAAAGTGTCTACCCTAAGACTAGTTTTCTTAAAAATGAAACCCTTCCAAACTCCAAAGACAAATCTTACAGAAAACATATCTTTCTAAAATAAACAGTTTTATGTTTTATGTTTTTCTTTTCTCGACTTAATTTTCACCATTTAAATTGACGTATTGTCAGAGGCGGATCCATGACTTAATGTTTGTAGGTTCCTGTAGATGGGAGGGTGGATCCTCCCCTGACTTTCATGATCGGCAATTAATGGGATAAATTCCTAAAAAGCCATTTTTCAGTTCGTGTAATAAAAAATTAGCAGTTATCACAGAAATTCAAATTTTACAAGTAAAATTCAGAATATTGTGAGTTTCTATTAGAATATTTAAAACTCCATGATAGTGACTATTTTCAATAATTGCCGACTAAAAATGACTAGCTCGTGCTATTACCAGGATTGACCTTACTCAGCGAACCTCCTCAAATTGATTGACTCGCAAATTCTGTGATAAAAATTTATCTGCGCCAAGTGTTTATACCAGTTTATCATGTTTGAGTGATTTTATTAGGTGAAAATATGTATATTTTAACCATAATTAAGTGTTATGATATATATATTGATGTGATATAAACATTAGTGGTAAGCAATGTTTATTCAAGTTCAATTCATGGACCCAATACGTGATGGTACAAGCCAAGATGTGATGGCACTAAAAAAACGTGCTATGATTTTTCTCGATGAGTCAAATGACAGAAATACCCCTGGGGAGGGACAGTGTGTGTAGGGGGGGGG